>CM033643.1:58564371-58843515 GCA_019512145.1 Engystomops pustulosus | reverse complement strand
CAAAAAACAACATGTGACTTGTCTGTGCTGCTCACTCCTCAGCTCCTGTACAGCTCCACCTCCTTCTCCTTCACAGAGGTCACAGCCTGGTGAGCTGACATCAGTGGGAGGGAGAGCTGAGCAGTCTGCAGCACAGACAAGTCACGTGTTATTTTTTGAAATGCACCCAAACCAAATCCAACCTCTGAGACTACACAGAGAATTTTGTCAGGGTGCAAGGTAAGTTATAACACACAATTATATTGTAATGCAAATTTTTAGAAAAGGTAAGTTATAACACACAATTATATTGTAATGCAAATTTTTAGAAAAGGAAGACATATTTGCACTGCAGGTGTGATGGGCTTCTACAACCAGTCTTTAGTGAAAATTAGTTCTCTGGTGACAGGTTTTCCTTCCATGTATAATAAAACATTCTCTAATTCACGGTTATTAACAAAAGGCAGCATTTCAATTATATAATGCCAACCTGTATCTTAGTCCTGGCATATAAAATACTGGTTGCCCCGGGATCCAACCGTAAATAATCTGACTATGTCGGAAGGGCAGATTCTTCTCAATACTGGTCGCCCCGGGATCCAACCGTAAATCTTCTATGATCGGGCAGGGCAGATTCTTCTCATGAATAGCTTCTCTTGTTTGCACTGCTCTCTGCCTACTGCCCTTTCCCCCTGCATTACAAGACCAGCTCAGACACTTCCTGCCAGCAAGCAGTGTGCAAAACTTACTCTACAAGCTACAGATAAGATCTTAGAAGAAGGTATAGCAGTGCTGACTGTGTTTGTTATAGGTGAGTTACCAGAGCTGAGAGTGTCATTGTGTTCTATATCCATCTCATGGATCTCATCATCTCTCATCCCAGATTGGTCTCATCTCTCTTTTTCTATCTGTTAGATCAGTGATTTTCAACCTTTTTTGAGCCGCGGCACACCAAATCCTGGGGCACACCACCAACCAAAATAGCACAAAATGACACTAAAACAGTCATAAAAGCCTACCGTACTAATAAAAAAACCCCTAGAGCATCCCTTTACTAAATAAAAACCTTTCTAGCGGGCCTCCCTTTACTAATTAAAGAACCCTAGCGGCCGCCCTTATTAATTAAGGCCCCTAGCGACCTCCCTTACTAATTAGAGCCCCTAGCGGCTCCCTTTACTACTGAAGAGCCCCTAGCGGCCTCCTTTATAATTACAAAGGCCCTAGAGGCCCGTCTGTTACTAATTAAAAGCATAGCGCCCCTTTACTTTTTAAAAGACCCTAGAGGGCCTTCACTTTACTAATGAAAAGAAACTAGCGACCCTACCCGTTACTAATTAAAAAAGGACATTAGCGGCCGCCCTGTACTGTAATTTAAACGGACCCCCTCGAGGCAACATTTATAATTAAGGCCCCTAGCGGCCTACCTTTACTAATAAGAGCCCCTAGCGGCCTCCCTTTACAATTATCAAAAGGCCCTAGAGGCCCCCCTTTACTAATGAAAAAGCACTGCGGCCTCCCTTTTACTAATTAAAAGACCCTAGGGCCTCCCTTAAATTAAAAGACCCTGCGGACTCCCCTTTTACTATTAAAAAGACCTAGCGGCCTCCCTTTACTAATAAGGACCCTAGAGGCCTCCTTTATAATTAAAAGGGCACATAGAGGACCCCCCTTTACTATTAAAAGGCCTAGAGGCCCCCCTTCACTAAAATTTAAAGCCCTAGAGCCCTCCTTTACTAATTAAGGGCCCTAGAGGCCTCCTTCACTAATTAAGGGCCCTAGCGGCCTCCTACGAATTAAAGCCCTAGAGGCCTCCCTTTATAATTATTAAAAGGTCCTAGCGGACTCCCTTTACTAATTAAAAGGCCCTAGAGCCCCCCTTATAATTAACAGGCCTAGAGCCCCCCTTTACTAATTAAAAGACATAGAGGCCCACTTTACTTAATTAAAAGGCCTAGAGCCCCCCCTACTATAAAAGACCCTAGAGGACTCCCTTAAATAATAAAAAGCCCCAGCCTCCCTTATAATAAAAAAAGACACTAGCTTCCTTCCATACAAATAATAACCTTATTATTAATTCACCCGTGATGCTTCTCAGCGTACTTCACTCCTAATGGGATCCGCCCACCTTCTGCAGCTCCGACCGCGCGCCATGGTCACGTGGTGACGCCACATGACGTCAGGTCGCGTCAGTAACGTTACATGGGCGCGCAGTGCAGGAGCTTAGAAGATGGGGCGATCGGCCGAAGCGGGGCTTGTAGGTGAGTAGGGTTTAGAAGAAACACGGGGGGGTGCGGGCGGCAGCACAAAACACAGAGGCACCATGTTCGGGGAACTTCCCCGCCGGCACACCAAACCATGTGTTCTAGGTGCCGCGGCACACAGGTTGAACATCAAGGTGTGATAATAGTGAATTTTCTGAAGCTAAATAAAAGTGTATAAGCCTGTACCCTGATAATCTAAGGACATTGTCAGCACGCATTTCATAGCACTAGAGTGCTTAGAGTCCCCGTCCACACTCTTACACTGACCATCACTGAGTGATAACAGCAAAAACAGCAATAAAACTGAGTAAAATTGTAAAGTAAGGGGGTTAAAAAATTTTATTGTGTAAACATCACTAGGGGATTGAAATTTGAGAACGTTCTTTCATGGGCAAACCCCTATAAACTGCAGATCCATCATATTTATCCCTGGAGATAAGAATTCTTCAACATGCCACACTAGGCAGCAGTAGCCTGTGCTGTCTGTATGGAAAGTGTTTTATATACAGGTATAACAAGAAGTGTTGCTGCACATAGGCTGTGACAATCCAATTTATAGTACTGTATATACTGGCGTATAAGACTACTTTTTAACCCCTTAAAATAATGGCTACAGTGGTGGGTCGTCTTATACGCCGGATATACGGGGGCCGCACTGTGTGAGGTGGTTTTTTTTCCCCGTCAGCGCGCAGAGAGCCGCTTCCTGGGACCGCCGCGCATGCGCGGCAGTCCGCCTCTCACAGTCATTAGAAGAGGCTTAGTACGCACTGACGGGGCGGCGCGCTGTATGCTAATGCAGCCGCCCTGTCACAGCGGTCGGCGTCACAGAGCTGGGGGTCACAGGCGGCACTTACAGAAGCATGTCGGATCTTCATTAATATCGCAGCTTACAGTTATGATCACCAGGCACTTGCTCTCTTGTTTGTTTTGCAAAGTTTTAAGCAGACTTTTTTTCATTTGGGAGAGGGGTAGTCTTATACAGTGAGTATATACCAAATTCTATATTTTTAGGGCAGAAGTTGGGGGTCGTCTTATACGCCCAGTCGTCTTATACGCCGGCATATACGGTAATAATTCCTCCTCGGTTCTCTTCACTATCCTCTCCTCCCAGCTTTTCTCTAATTCTGCATTTCAATAATCCAATTATGGATTATTAATGGGTTTTTTTTTTCCAGAGAGAAAATATGTCCACTGGTAAGTGAAAAAAAACTATGTCCTATATTACACTAAAAATATATAGCATGTGAGTGAAAATTCATGTCAGAAAACCAAACATGCTGAACATACACTGAAATATACCCATTTTGGTAATATGTGTGGATATAAGTCAGGGACCAGGGTCTGTAATTGGTAGCGCGACACCTTCTTCAGTGGTCTGCATGCAACCAGCGTTATGCAGGGTGACTCCACAACTCATGTCCAATTATTTCAAGTTACCCAGTCATTATGATTGATGTGACCTGCTCATTGGTGTTCGTAAAGATGTCTACCAGCTTCCAAATCACCCCACAAGTCACATGCTCTGCAAAGTTCTTCCAAACTTCCTTTGTTCTGATATTTTAGATAACATTTGGAGTTTATATTTAGGTAAATCAGCTCCTTGGTGCACCATGAGTGTGGCTGTGCCTATTGGCGCACCCAATTTTTTATTGTTTCATTTTTTTTTCATGAGGGACTCCATCATTGTGTAATTGAGCAGAGCTATCTTTTACTATTCGGACTGGCAACCCGAATGAGGGAAGTACCGAGGAAGGTGTCAGGTACAGGTACCGTTCCTACTAGCCCACTAAGAATAATTCCTTGAGGCCTCCTATATAATAATTATAATTAATAATAATTTCTTTATTTATATAGCGCACACAGATTACGAAGCGTTTGCACAGAGTTGCCAAGTGAGAAGATATTCTCTATAGTATCTAGGTCTAGAGGCATCTATTATGTTCTCTCTACCTCTAGTCTAGAAGCTCCTATATGTTCTCGATCCTCTAGTTAGAAGCCTCTCTATTGTTCGCTCTAGCTCTAGTCATAGAAGCATCCTAATGTTCTATCTCCCCTATTAGCTAGAGGCATCCTATAGTTCTCTCATCCTCTAGCTAGAGGCCTCCTATATGTTCTCTCTATCCCTAGTAGTCTAGAGGGCATCCTATATGTTCTTATGATCTCTAGTATAGAGCCTCCTATATGTCTCTATATCCTATAGCTAGAGGGCCTCTATATGTTCTCTCTATCCTCTAGTATAGAGGCATCCTATATGTTCCCTATATCATCTCAGCTAGAGGCCTTCGATATGTTCTATCCATCTAGTCTATGAGGCCTTCTATGATCTTAGAATCATCTAGTTATAGAGCCTCCTATATGGTCTCTCTGTCCCTCTAGTCTAGAAGTCCTAATGTTATCGATACCCTCTAACTAGAGGCCTCTATAGTTCTCTCATCTTAGTCTAGAGGCCTCCTTATATGTCTCTCTGACCTCTATAGTCTAGGGCCTCTATATGTCTCTCATCCTCGTATAGAGGCGCTAATGGTCTCGCTGTCCTCTAGCTAGAGGTTCCTATATGTTCTTGTCCTCTAGTCTAGAGGCCTCCGTATGGTCGCTCTATCCTCTAGTCTAGAAGGCTCCTATATGTTATCTCCGATCCTCTAGGTCTAGAAGCCCACTAATGTTTCTCTCTTTCCTCTAGTATAGAAGCTCGATATGTCTCTTACCCTCTGCTAGAGCCTCCTCTATGTTCTCTTTATCATCTAGTCTAGAAAAGGCTCCAGATATGTTCTCTCTGTCCTCTACTAGTCTAGAAGGCTCCTATATGTTACCTCTACCTCTAGCTAGAGGCCCTCCTATCGTTTCTCTCATCTCGAGTCTAGAGGCCTCCTATATATATCTCTGACTCTAGTCAGAGGCCTCGATATGTTCTCTCTATCCTCTAGCTAGAGGCCTCCATTGTTTCTATGTCCTCTAGCTAGAGGCCTCCCCTCCTCTATGTCTCTCTGTCCTCCGTAAAGGGCATCCTGTCTGTTCTCTCATCCTTCTAGTCTAGAAGCCTCCTAATGTCGTCTTTCCTCTAGTCTAGGAGGCTCCTATATGTTCTTCAACCCTTAGCGAGGCCTCATCTTATACGTTCTCTCTGTCCTCTAGTTAGAAGGCCTCCTATATGTTCTCTCACCTCTAGCTAGAGGCCTCTATATGTTCTCTTATCCGCTAGTTAGAAGCCTCTATATGTTCTTTCTATCCTCTATCTCCAGCTTCCATGTAGTACATAAGGCACATATAGCGGAAATAATATCACAGCTCATAGAGGACCAATTGTCTGGTACATAGGCAATGTGATAGATTGTCTCTATCGGACTATACAGTGACGTCACCTTATAGTATATCTATGAATGAGAATATTCTGATGTGTATATCATGTATCTCTTCATATTCCCCAACAGCTGGTGGTGGCGTATATATGGATCAGACCCCGAAAAATTGTAATTATATGATAATTCTATTCTGTATACGACCAAAATACTAGGGGTTAATTCTGTATGTATTTTATAACAATAACAATATTAACCCCTTAACGACTTGGCCTTTTTTAGTTTTTTCACTTCCATTTTTCACTCACCACCTTCAAAATAACTTTTTTATTTTTCAACATAAAGAGCTCTGTGATGGCTTATTTTATGCGTAACAAATTACACTTCATAGTGACGGTATTTAATATTCCATGCCGTGTACTAGGAAGCGGGAAAAAAATTCCAAATGCAGTGAAAATGGTAAAAAAACCACATTTGCAATGTTTTCTTGTGGGCTTGGATTTTACAGCTTTCACTGTGCGCCCCAAATGACATGTCTACTTTATTCTTTGGGTCGGTGCGATCGCGTGGATACCAAATTTGGTGTAGGTTTTATGAATTTAAAAAATTAAAACCTCCTGTAAAAAATTTTTATTTTATTTTGCCATCTTCTGGCCCCTATAACTTTTTCAACTTTGGTGTATGGCTGAGGGTAGTGTCATTTTTTGTGAATTTTGATGGCGGTTTCATTGCTATAATTTTTGGACTGTGGACACTTTGATCACTTTTTATACATTTTTTAGATTTTTCAAAATGGCAAAAAAAATGCATTTTCGACTTTGGAGCTATTTCCGTTACGGGGTTAAACGCAGTGAAAAAACTTTATTATATTTTGATAGATTGGGCATTTTCGGTGATGCGGGATACTAATGTGTTTATGAAACAAAGTAGCCTCGGGTATCGGAACACCGAGGCTACGTGACGTCATCGGGGAGTGACGACCCGCAAAGCAAGATGGCGGCGCCCATGCGTTGCCGGCAGCGATCGAGGGTGCTAGCACAGATCACGATGTTACTGGAGCTCGCGGGCCGAGCCTCTCCATGCACCGAGACCGCGGCGCCGTCTAGTACGGGCGCAGGGGAAGGCGTTTTAGTTAAAGGAAGAAGGGATGAGGGGACATAGGGGACATATAGGGGACGTGACATGACATGAAATATGGGAGGTGAGGTTATGATGGGAACATGAATTTGATGAGATTATGTATAATCAGGTGTATATGGGGACCGTGAAATTTACATGAGGTGTATAAGGGGTATATTGGGTATATAACCCGACTGGATTTCAGAACACTTAAGTTGGAAATGCTGGTATTTGACCGTGCCTTTCTCCTGTAGACCCGATGCACCTTGTCTTCTTCTGCAGATCGATTCTTCACCTGATGTCTCTTGCACCATCGGATCTTCACCCCCATTCTTTCATTTTTTCACTTTTTTAGTGTCTTTTTGACACCTGATATATTCTTATTGTCCAATTAATCACTTTTTTGCACTCCACAGCTTTTGATATTTTCTCACTTTTGACACACATTATTTTTTTTTTATTTTTTATTTTTTATTTTTTTGTGCAGTGTTCACTCCAATCGACAATTTTGCCGTTCATTCACAGTTGTAACAACAATACATACTTTCTTGGTTCTAATATAACTTTTTCTCACCGCATAAAATTGCCTATATACGGCATCCTCATTCATTCTAATTCCACTCATACACATTTCTTTATTCACATACCCCATTCACCACTTCACCCATTTATTTATTCATTTATATTTTATTTTTATTTTTATTGTTGCTGTCTAGCAACATTCAGTCTTGCTGGCGACTTACAACATCGTTCCTAAGCACACACTTATTCATGTTAATGCTTGTTTAACATCTTGCACTGGCACACTATTTTGCTTGCCCTACAGTTGCCCTTAACAAATATGGGCCTGATGTGTGGAGGAGTGTGTGCATGCCCGATGACCTCTGGGTGGTTTGCACTTCCGGGTGGGTCGGTCACCGCATCATCCAGATCACGTGATGTGCTCTGGGTGTTGCTGCTGTTCGCACCCTGGTCGTGTCTCGCCCATGCGTCCGAGCATGCTCGCTGAGACTCAGCTCCACACGTCGCTCTATTCAGGTGTGGAATGTTTTTGTCTTTGATTGGCCGGCAACAGCATTTAAACCTTCCAGCCTCCTCCCAGCACCACCCCTTGACAAAGTCCTGCCGGATCGAAAAACATGTGTCGGGTGAGGTGCTGGGCAGATCCTCTCCTCGGCGACCCCTCATACTCTAACCCACAGGTCGGTTACAGGTCATTATTTCCTCTGTGCGCTCCTTGTTTATGCATTGTGATGATTTTTCTAATTACCGTGCTTCTGTGATGGTGTAAATTTAGCACCTTTGGCTATGCACTAAGCACTTTAATTGTCTACTCCTGGTCGCCATTGGGTGCTCGTGCCCAGCACTAAAACTACACTACCCTTGTATGTTCTTTTTTTTTAAAAAATGACTTCAATAAATTTTGCATTTTATTACAATTATGCTCTCTCCTTTTTATTGGTTGTTGTCCTGATTCTTGAGCACTTTCAATATTTGTGTGCAAGGAGTAGGGATGAGGAGAGAAAACATCAGGACGTGGTGGAGGAGAAGAAAATAGAGCATCACAAGGAGAACAAACAGGAAAGGAAGTGGGGGGGAGGAAATAGGGGAACAAGGAAGATGAGTTGGTGAGGGTCCAGAATTAGAAGTAACTATGAACTGACATCATGGATATTCGTGTAGTCATCAAACTCCATTGATTGAACCTAATGTTTTCTATAAAGACCTTTAGGACACCAAGGTGAAAGTGACCTGGCCAAGCACTGAGTCTCCCAGTAAGTATATAAAGTATATAGGGATACTATATATATATAGTGTATAATCTGTCGTTCATACATTGATCCCTGTGTGTTTCTATTATAGACCTTTAGGACAGAACTGGAATACATCCTGGACCAGTGTGGAGTCGTTCCAGTAAGTATATAAAATATATAGGGTTTAGATTAAATTAATTGGTCCATATATTCATTCCTATGTTTACTGTAGTCCTTTAGGAGAAAAGGTGAAGGTGGCCCGGCCCCAGCATGCACTCTCTCCAGTAAGTATATAATATATAGGGCTTAATTTACTTGCATTGGGTCCATAGATTGATCCCTGTGTTTTCTATTATAGACGTTAGAACAAGGGATCGTTTGTCCTGGACCAGTGTGGAGTCTTTCCAGCAAGTATATAGAATATATAGGAATGAATTTATAATTACAACCTGGAGTCCATGCAATCCTTATATTTCTATTACAGACCGTAGAATCGAGGTGGAGTGGAAGTAGCCTCCCCCAGCATGGACTCTCCCCAGTAAGTATATAGAATATATAGGAATGAATTTTTGAATTGTATTACTGGAGTCTGTACAATGATCCTTATGTTTTATTATAGACCGTAGAAGCAGAGGTGGAAGTAGCCTCCCCCAGCATGGAGTCTCCCCAGTAAGTATATAAATTATACATTATATTGATTGGGTCCAACATTGAACATTAATCCTATGTTTTCTATTATAGACCTGTAAAAACCGGAGTTGGAAGTGACCTGCCCTAGCATAGGAGTCTCCCGAGTAAGTATATAGAATATAAGAAGTTACATTGCTGTAGCCCTACATTGAAATTTCTGCTTTATTTATTAGGCCAAGACAAAGTGGTGGAGACTGAAATGTCTAAAGAACAGTAAGAGGTGAGTTATAGTTATATTGTGTCCAATTAGAGGTCACTATGGGTCGGTTATTGGGATGTGCCACCCCTATCAAACAGTGGAGTAAATGTATATGCAGAGACACTTTGGCCAGACTTCTGGCATTATCTACGCTAAAAGAGCCTTCTACCATATTTATGAAGGGTTTTAAAACCATTCCTCCACTTCTGACTTGCCCACAAAGGGGACATGGTCTCTGCAAAAGGGGAATAAAATTTTCTGTGCACCAAAAAATAGGGTGACCACATTGTGGAACACAGTTAACCGGTTAAGGACGAGCCCTTTCCCGTTTTTTATTTCCATTTTTCACTCCCCACCTTCAAAAATCTATAACTTTTTATTTTTTTACACTAAAAAGCTATGTGATGGCTCGTTTTTTGCGTAACAAATTGCACTTGATAGTGATCGCCACAAATGACGTAATCTAATTTATTCTTTGGGTCAGTACGATTACAGGGATACCAATTTGTATAGGTTTATAATGTTTTCATACATTACAAAAATTAAAACCTCATGAACAAAATTTTTTTTTATTGCCGTCTTCTTGTGCTTATAACTTTTCCATACTTCGTTGTATGGAGTGAGAGTGGTTGTCAACTTTTGCTTTTGATGATGTTTCAATTGACATTATTTTTAGGACTGAACCTTTTGATCACTTTTATAGAATTTTAATTTTTTTTTAAATGGCAAAAAAGTGCCAGTTTTGACTTTGGATTTTCCGTTAGCGGGTAAAACGCACGTAAAAAAACCATTATTATATTTTGATCAGGCATTTTCGGACGCGGCGATACCTAATGTGTTATTATTTTTACTGTTTATTATATTTATATCAGTTCTAGGGAAGGGGGTGATTTGAATTTTAGGTTTTTTATATATATATATTTTACTTTTATTTTTACTATTTTTCAGACTCCCTAGGGTACTTTAACCCTAGGTTGTCTGATCGATCCTACCATATACTGCCATACTACAGTATTGGCAGTATATTGGGATTTTACTCCTCATACATTACAATGTGCTGTTAGCACATTGTAATGAATGGGTAACCTGAAGTAGCTTCGGGTCTCATGAGACCCGAAGCTACCATGGCGACGGATCGCGTCCCCGATGACGTCACGGGGAGCGGCGATCCTCGGAAAGATGGCGGGCCCAGACGCCGTCGTGAACGCCGCAGCTCCGCGAAAGGAAAACAACACCGCGATCGGTGCCAGCAACGATCGCGGGTGTTACCGGTAAGCCTTTGCTGCCAATATGCAGCAGAGACTTACCGGCTATGGAGAGGGCTCGGCCCGCGAGCCCTCTCCTGCATCGGAACGCGACCGCCGCCGTGAATACACGGCGGGCGGTCGCGAACCGGTTAAACCAACTAAAAGCAGGTCTAAAAGTAGAACCCTACACTCTTAGGTCTCATGGCACACAAACAAAATGAGAGCTTTTACTCACTGCACCATGACTGGAAGCATAGATGTCTAGGATCACACTCTCCATTACGTTTATGAGGCCTAAAACTCCGACAAGATTCATCCTCACCACTAGACAAGTTTTCTCCAGCTCTGCACTGTCAGAGCCTACAACACATTAATGAATCCCCCATTGTGTAAATGCAGTGTATGGGAAGGAGGGGAGGAGGTGGAATGTTCTGGGCGCCAGGTATTCCCTATTTATTCTAATGCTGTGACAATCTTTTTGCAGCAGAAACTTATTAAAGTATTATTTCTATCATCTGCAGCAGTAGAGAAGGACAAAAAACCTTCAAGGTAAAATATTCCTTACTCCCTACCTATGAGACCAAGTATAGATGATGGTAGGGGGCTATACAAACAGAACCAGTCTCTGATTTAACCATAATCTTCCCTGGTCTTGTCTCCTGCAGGTTCCTCAGATTCCTCTGCTGTTGTGGCCCAAAGACTGTGGATAGTCATAGAAGGTAAGCAGGTGACCTCGTCAACCCCAAACCACACATCAAATGGCACTTTATTAAAATAATTAAAAAATATTTCCACTTCCACCCTTTAAACACTTTCAAACAGCATACATTTACCAGTATTACTGGAGTGTAAGCCGACCGAGTATAAGCCGAGACCCCTATTTTACCACCAAAAACTGGGAAAAACTATTGACTCAGTAGTATAAGCCGAGGGTGGGAAATGCATTGGTCACAGACCCCCCCCCCCCCCCCACAGTATAGCCAGCCTGCCCCCACATACGCCATCCCCCACTAGTATACCGCCTGCCCAGCATTTAAAAAAAAAAAAATAAATAAACTTATATACTCACCTCTCGGTGGCCCCCATGTGCAGCGCTGCTCCCCCGATGACCGTGCGGTCCTCTTCTGGCTTCACGCCCGTTTCTGTTCTTCTCTAAGATGTGCTGTGCGCCGCCATTGCTCTCTCCCGGGCCGGCAGGCGCCTAGTATGACGCGCCACTGCTGACGTCATACTAGGCCCTTGAGAGAGCAATGGCGGCACCCAGCGCCCTTACAGAAGATGGGCGCGGAAGCCAGAAGAGGACCCGCCGGCCATCGGGGGAGCAGCGCTGCACATTGGGGTTACCAGAGGGTGAGTATAAATTTATTAATTTTTAGTATTTCGGCACATTGGACTCAGTATAAGCCGAGGGGAAGTTTTTCAGCACATTTTGTGCTGAAAAAACTCGGCTTATACACGAGTATATACGGTACTTGTCCAGCAACCCGTCTGGAGATTGAAACAAAAGCCTTCTAAATGATGCTGCACTATACACCAGAAACACTGCAATACCAGAGAACCTAGAATCTGTGACACGTTCTGTCCTCAACCAAGTCCTAATTGTTCAATGACACTGTGGTGTCTCTGTGCATAAACCCTACATAGACCCTCAAAGGCGCATATTATTATGTGTGCACCATCAATCTGGATTATATTATTGTGAATTATACGCCCTAACCAAGCATTCATTGACATTTCCTGCTTAGAAAGGTTGAGGATGGGGTTGTGGGTGGGTTCTTGGATAGGGGCTTGTCCCCCCCCTTTTGGGGGGACTGTGTGCCTCATTAGTGGCACTTTAGTGATTTTATCTTGTATGTGTCTTTGAATTTATGAATAAAATTGCTTAATTAATACTTACTGCCTTGGGCCATATGTTGCATCACTTTTCTTGTGCATTTCTTGAATGTTTCTGGATGCATTTGGCCCCTACATACATATTTATTAACATGCTGTGCGTTCCTCTCCCTATGATTACAGTAGATCACTTAACATCACCATCAACATGTCTGGACAACCTCTGCAAGTTGCTACAAGTTCTGCGGCAGACATTTCCCCCACAAGTCTTTCAAATGTTTTGACAAAATTCCTACAAGCAGCGAGGATGGTAGTGCTCAAAACCTGAATAAGATGATGTGGAATAAAATGTCTGCATATTTAAGTAGACTTTGTTTGTATTGCATATTTCACAGATTTATGGACATGCAATCATTACATTAGTAATAAAAAAAAACCTTTAGTGATATAAAAAGTATAAAATTTAAAAAGGAAAAAGCGGTGCCCGTGCCGTAAGACGGTGCATTGTATTGTGCTTACTGCACAAGGACTGGGCGCCATAGACATGGGGGACCGATATGCTGCCCGCAAATGGTTGTGGGCAGCATATCGGTCCCCATTATGTTGTGTGAATGAGCCCACAGTGGCATATAAAGTACAGTATCAAATACACAGGACGCAGGCAAGAACATAAGCCAAATATTGAAAAAAAGTACAAAAATAGCAAGCACTACAGACAAGAAGCTAGCAAGACAAGCTTTAAAGAGGACCAGTCAAATCAATTAAAACACTTTAGCTGTCATACTAAAGGAATCCACTTCCTATCTCCCCCAGCCCCCCAATTATAGCACTGTTAAGTCTAATTTATTGGAACATACCAAAAGCTCACAACTAGGAAACACTCCGTACGTAGCGGCGATCACCAGACCTAGTTTACAGTGTTCCAGCTTATTCATGGGGGCGGCTGAGGAGGCGGTGACTGCAGCATCTAGCCTGGCAGTCCACCACCAGCATATGTTGTGGGAGTGGCGCCCTCCAGAGAGAGCTGAAGAGAGGGGAGTGTTTCGGACGCCACCCTCATGAATAGCCGGACTGAGTAAGCTAGTCCGTCGATTCGGACCTCCAGGTAATGGAGGGTTTCCCAGCTTTCGTTATGTCCGATAAAGCAGCTACAGATTTAGCGTGCTATAACTGGGGGGAGGGCTAGGGAGCTGCTTACTTAGTATGATAGGGATTTTTATGCAGGGCCCCACAGCCTCTTGGTTTTGTAAGGTGAGTCCTAATTAACCCTTAATAATGATTGAACATAAAGACTAAGACACATGTCAATCTCTAGTCAGATCTCTCTCCGTTTAATATCAAAATGCATAATATATAACAGACAGAAGAGTCATCAAAGGGGCGTGAATTTACTCCAAAACTATTGGTCATCAGCACATTCTGGAAAAAGTTTATAATTGTGCTCAGTTCTCAGAGACCTTGTACACAGATATTGTTTACTAATTTGCTGAGAAGGAGATGATAAAGGGCTCCAGAATCTAATATCATGCAGCATCAAGGACAGAATGGCTCTCATAAATGTCAAAGGGTATTAGCTGAAGGCGAGCAAACATGTTACATAAAATGAAGTTTGAATGATGACATTAACTTGACAATGGTCAGGGAACATGGCGCTGTGTATCTAAGATGGCGGACAGTAGTCAAGATGGCGTCGAAACCAGTGAGACCTCTAACATGTATGAACAGCTAAGTTTTTATGACCTGACAGGTCTGATTAAACCAGCAATGGAGGATAGTACTCAGGTTTTTAACAGGTATACGTATGCTCCAGGTGAGAGGGGCAGGGTTCTGAAAGAATATTGAAGCGTATCTCCATTCATTTCCTTTGCTGATCTGAATTAGATTGTAGTACCTGTGGAGATCAATCCTGGCGAACCAACAGGCACAACTATCTGATTGAATAAATCGAGGATTAATGGGAGAGGATATTGTTTTTTAACTAAGGCACCCTTTTTTACCTAGAAAAAAGTTCATGTGTGGAGAATACAGATCCTACCCATAGGATATTTAGAACCTGGCAAGATATCAATCTCAGTCCTTGCTAAACAGGTCTATTTTACTAATCTCATATCCTCTCTATAAACAACCCAAAAAGGCCTTTGATACTCTTCACCTCTTACTAACACCAAAGAGAGGCAGCCACCTGTCACAGACCTTGGGGCTGTAAGATGATCCCTTGTCCTGCGTCACAGGCCTAGGTATAAAAAGATCTTTGGAGAGATCCTTGTACTGTCCGTTCAGGTATTTGTACATTGTATGACGTCTCCCCTCAGTCGTCTTCTTTTTTCTAACTGACTATCCTCAAATTTTAATCTGTCTTGGTATCTAATCCCCCATTCCCCTAATAATCCTGGCTACTACTATAAATCCGCTCTCTATATAGTTTTTATACACTGTGCCCAAAGCTGTACACATATTCCATGTGTCGTCTGACTCAGGGTTTGTATAATGGCAAAACTATTTTGTCTTTAATCATGGCGTCTCATCCTTCTCTTGATACACATCCCATAAATTTATTTGACTTCAGCAGCAGCCGCCTGGCTTGGTCACTAAATTAAGGTTTACATCCACCAAACCCCCACCAGTCCTTTTCAGCTTTCCAGTTCTACACAAAGCATATGTGGCTTTTTGATGGCCGCATCTCGTTCTCAGACAAAATCATTGATTAAAGCGTATCGGCAGTGTGTACCATACTAAACACACACAGCGATGATCACTGGATGCAGGCTGGGATGTTACCACTGCCTGACATCCTCTGTGTGACCAGGTGCATGCGCAACCATTGCTTGCGTGCACAGCCACTGTGTCCATGAGAGTCAGAGCAGCGTCCCACTCCTCTCTATGACCCAGGGCACAATTGCCTAAGTCCAATTATGGCAGAGCCACGCCAGGGTCATCGAGAATAGCGCAGGGGAGATGCGAGGGATGAGAAGCCTGCTGAAGGAGAGCAATAGGTGTAGTATTTTATTTTGTGTGCGTACCTATTTACTGGGGCATGTGATGGTGCGCTACTATGCTACTGGGGGGCATGTGGGCGCATGATTACCATTATACTTGGGGCCAGGTGCTGGGGACTAGCGCTCTTTTGGTGCATGTGCTGTGGCTACTATGTATCACGTCGGGCATGTGCTGAGGCTACCTATCTACTGGGGGGGCATTGTTAACTGGGACGCTACCTATCTCCGCGGGGGTATGTGTGGTGGACTACTAGTTACAGAGGGCCCATGGATGTGGCTTCCTATCTACTGGCATCATTCTGTGGACTCTATTAACTGGGGGGCCATGTAACTGGCGACTACCCTCTAATGGGGACAGTGCGTCGTGGCCTACCTATCACTGGTGATTGCCCACGAATGTGCTTTAAAATAGTGAGGTGTTCATGGTTCTCTCAGCAAAAAAGGTCCTGGAACCCTCTGCTATACAACATACCTTATAGGTGCCCGGGGCCTGGCAACAGACTTTGCACAAGGCCCCACCAGCTTCTAGTTCCGCTACTGGATACAGGCAGTATAACTTCAAGACTGAGTCCTGGAAATACTTGTGTTGCTGGAAGCAGTAACTGTTCGCTGGCTTCGACATGCTCTAAGATGCAAAAAATTACTATCCATTGACCCTGTATCCAGCTAGTCCCTATCGCTGGCCCTGACTATATCCTCTGTCTGGATCCAGAAGTGCACAGATAGAGGGGAGAATGGTAGAAAAGCTGCCGGACACAGAGAATTTCCTGGGGATCAACTGCTATCCGGGGACATGCCTAAAAGATCCCGGGGACGGGCCCCAGAACTCTTGTGAACCCAACGATCCCACTGGTAACAGGACATTGTAGAGGTCAACCCCAAGACCCAGGTGTCTAGCTATCATACACCCTCGTAATATTGTGTTGAATAAAGTACTAATCATTCTGTGTAATAACTGTCATTGTAAGTTTCTAAAGTCTAATCTGTTGTTGGCCTAGACAATAAGCCAACTGTACCGTACTACCTAGGGGGGTATCGAAAGAATCCTCTCTCATTCAAATAAGATGACATTTTTAATGTAAAATCTGGAAATAGATTCTGTGCAAGGATCAGCGGGGCCCACATAACGAGGGTCTACATCAGTTAGCTAAATACCATGTTCCCAATATCTGATCTGCTCTATAAGGTAAATATTTAGCAGGATATTAAGGCAGAAATCTAAAGATCCTGCAGTAGCTGCTCTTAGTTCAGCTGACTCATTTAGCCATTACCTTATATCTATATTTCTCATTTGGACCATTGCTTGTATAATACAAAAGGGACAGTGAAGTGACCTGAATACATAGTCACACGCAGTGGACTCAAGATATTTTATGGTGAACTAGACTATGAAGTAGAAACAGCCAACAAGTGCTCTCATAATAATACGTACATTTTTCTAATGCTTTGGTTTTATATAGCTGTGAGTTACCTGCCTTACAGCACAAGCTGTTTATTACATCAAAACAACAGCAACTGCAGCAAAATGTGGGAGATTTCTGACAGTTTAGGTAGAATAGACCAGTCGAATTTAGACTACTATTTTTCGGAGTAGTTTGGAACTGTGGATCTGGCGCCACAGACTTTTCCACGTCCTTGGCTCAATCCACACCCTTTTGTACAAGTCGCGAAAGACGGAAAAATGTCTTCACAAATGTTTTCGGGAGCAAGCTGCACTCCCGAAATTGCGGCATACCATGTTTGATAAATCTCCCCAAGATACTTGTTAGTATGGACTATTAGTCACGTATTGTTATGCACAGATGTTATATCTAAAAGGGAACCTTGCATCATGATGTCACTTTACACGCTGAAAGGTTTCATAGCCTCTGGCATGTTATTTAAAAGTGCTGTCTGCTGTCTGAATAATCACATCTAGCTTTACCTGTTTTCTTTGACCATTACTGGCTCCCTGCTAGCAGTGGTGTGGTGAGTCCTTGGTGTAACAGTTCAGAGCAGAACAAGTCCATTCTCCCTCCTCAGTCCTGCTCCCTCATCTCACTTATTGAGCCCCTTCCCCACCTCAGTCTCTCCCCTGCTCTCTCCCCACCTGCCATAGGTAGCTCCCCGCAAAGAAATTCTCAATTTGAACTGCCAATCTCCACCCCCTGGGACGCACTACATCTGCAGGCAGGGAGCCTAGTGATTAATGAGAAACTGTTAATGCAGTGGAATTATTCTGATGCACAACAGTCATTTTTAACTTAACCTGCCATGGACTATCTGACCTGTCATACATGTAAAAATTACCTTCCTGATGACAGGTCCCTATAACATATAATAAAAGAGGATGTGACCATTTTGATAGATAAGACAGATCTCAGTTTAATTGTCTCTTATTGGGCCCAAGGTTACAACGGTTCATTCATATCCCTCCTGGACAACCATGGAAGGATGTATAGTACAATATCCTCTCTGCTTTCTTGTACCAAAACCCACGTAAACCGCTAATGTGGTCAATCAGTCAGCTTTAGTTTATTTATGATTAATGGACAAACAGATCATAAGTTGATTTGGTGTTTATGTTGTAATCAAGAGAGTGCCGAGGCCATCGCTGTCTTAAGCCAATAGAATCCCTGTAAGACGGCACATGCAGAGCGTTGCTATGGAAGCGATAACCTATAGTGAGATTGTAAACAGATGGTTCATGACACAAACGGGAATCAATGCAACTGTCTGGCTCTTATCTGTTAACTGGGATATGGTCATTCGGATGAGAGACTACTGGGTCTTATGATGTCGGACATTAACCCTTTTCGTGCAAACTACTTGTTGCTATAGATTATTGTAGTATTTTTTTTCTGTAGGTAACCTTAATTAGCCAATAGTGTTTAGTTTCTGTGCCTTGCAATCCTTGTGTCTTTCTTCCATTTTTTTCTCTGTTTTACTACTTGTTTTTCAAGGTGTTGTTCCATTTCAAAACAAATATGTATTTTTATAGTTTTTCCAAGTATACTTTCCATATCGTTCTCACTAAGTTTTCTAGTTGCCTGCTTGCGTTCTTATATTCCTCGGGACCTTCATGGTGTACTTCCAGTGGATAAAAACAGGTCCATTGTCATTGATGTCACACATGTGCACGAGCGTGCACCTGTTGTGACATATCATCTTCCACGGAGTAAACATAGAGCTTTACATACATAAACTAAAACCAAGATTAGAAAAACGTGAGGTATTGGAGACAGAAGACTGTAAACTGAAAACTTTGTATCAATAAACAAATAAAGATTAACATTTATTTGCCGCAATGGACAACCACCTTAAACTTTAATCTTTGTAAAGTGAACTCTTGTGGTCCTGCTCCCGCATCCTGTCTCGTGATCACAGGCACACCCGGTCCCTCCGTGTAGCTCCCCACCTCCTGGCCACCAGTCTGACTCACCTGTCCAAGCTCACTGCTACACAGCGACTGCCATGTGCGCGCACCCCACCTACTAGGCATAGCATGTCGGCAGTGGAAATTTAACAGGCAACGCACACTGATCTGTGTGCTACGCCTTTGTGAAGCTCCCCTGTGATCATTCTTCATTCCTGTGTCCCCAGCGTCCTGTGTCCAGCGTTCCTGTGGTCCCAGCGTCCTTTGTCCCAGCGTTCCTGTGTCCCAGCGTTTCCTAATTCCATTCTGTGTTCCATTCCATCCTGCCCTCGGACCTCCCGTTGCGACCTGATGGACTTGACCTTGCATCTCTGCTGCCTCCCTGACCCTGTCTGACGCTGACTACGAAGACTGTCTCCTGCTAAGGTACCGTCGACTTCAGTCCGATTCCACCATGGCCTAGTTGCATCGTGGAATGAACCTGGTGGTACCCTTGCGCGGCAGCAAGTCCATCCCACTTGCAAGCGGGACTCGGGTGAAGACGATTCTTCCAGTCTAGTGTGGTCTATATACCACCTCCCAGGGTGGTCCAGAGGATCAATCGATCCCGAGTCTGACATCTTGGTTAGAGTGAACTCAGATTAGAGTTCTATTAAGGATCCTGTTAGGGACAGGGTGGTGGAGTGAGGTAATGGTGTTGAGTTAGGAGAAATATATCTGGGAAGTTCAGAAACGTTTGTTTGTAACTGCTTGTTGTTTATTTGTGTGACCATTCTTTCTGCTCTATTACGTGACTGTATTCTAGAGTAATGTTTTTTCATCATCCACGGTTGTTTCATCTAAGTGTTGATTTCATGCTTTTCTAGTTGTTTCTTGTATAACATCTTAACAGTGTTACAACTGCTATTCAGATGGTGTTGTGTTGCTTGCTCATCTGCAAAAAATTTGGAGATGTGCTATCCGGTTCAGTCCGTATGTGTTCGGGTATCTGATTTTTTCACACACAAAAAAAAATAGATGGTTTCTTTGCCCTGCCATGAGAAAAAAAACGACTGCATACGATCTGTTTTTTTTGCGATCATGAGTTCTATGGAGTGTGCGTATCATTATTTAATCTATTCATTGTACTGGTTTTAT
This sequence comes from Engystomops pustulosus, assembly GCA_019512145.1. NCBI lineage: Eukaryota > Metazoa > Chordata > Amphibia > Anura > Leptodactylidae > Engystomops > Engystomops pustulosus. Next base: position 58,823,649 of record CM033643.1, on the reverse strand, counting down.
GCCCTTTACAAGGACTTATAAATATACGTAAAATCATCACTTTGTTTTCCATGAATCTGATAGTTTGTTGTTTGCTTCAGGGTATGTTCTTAATTATAAATAAAAAATGTTTCTTCTTTCTCCAGGTACATACAAATTTTTTTATGATTAAGTTTCTCTTTGACAGTCTTTCATCTTTGTATTAGATTTAGTAAAAGGAAGGAAGAACGCCATTAATCGGCTTGATGGAATTCAATTAAATGGAAACTACACATTGCTTTATGCATTTTGAACCAAACATGCCTTGAGAATGCTGACTAGATGGGCGCACCTTGTAGGCCCCTGGCAGAAAATATTTGTTTAATCACTGAACTGAGTGGTTTTGGCTCAAAAAAACATTATAAAATTATGACTAATGAGGCTACTGTCACTCATTGTAACTGTTTTCGCGCAGGGAGCTTTGCCTGTAACCTCTCAACATATACCCCATCACTATGATGCCACCGTCCGGTCCTCTGTATTGTCATGATATGGTAAGGGGAAGCTTGGCCCGTAACGTTCAAAGTTTGCTATGGGGCCCAGCCTCTAATAGTTATGTTTTAAAAAGTTAAGTTTTAAAGTTATGTTAGAAGAAAAGAGCGTGGGATAACAAAAACTAGCTCCTGCGTTGTAGTTGTAGTTGTCCCCTGGTTTATCCATTCTTGATTTTAAAGTAAGATTTCTCTTAGGTTTATATGTACCTTGATAGCTTCCCACATATATGTAAATAGTAACAAACACTAAGCTTAACCCAAAAAGAGAAAAAATTCACATGAAAACCAGGGAAAAAATAAAAAAGAGACAACCTAACTTATAGATCAAGGTAATATTTTAGTAATAGAATCAGGATTCCCAGTCTCCATCACTTAGATTGGCAGGAAGTTATACTCATATCATAAGAAAATGAGGTAAAGTGTATGCAAAAACAAGGGGAGGTGAACATTGCGGATTTCAACAGAATGTCATATATTTATTAGGCTAGAAAATCCTGTCCTTTGAAGAAATGACTTGCATGGGTCTTGAAACTGTGTTTCTCCTGGCCCGATTTTATTCTGCTGACTTCATATTTCCCTTCATGGTCTCTGCTGGAAGTTTCACTTTGAATAGTGTGATGTAAATCACTCGAAGAAAACAAATCCAGAATCAACTTTTTTGTGCTGCAGTGTACTAAAAATAGTAATAGATATTCTTTCTATACACAAAAATTTTTTAATTATGGCTATCACCTCGAACGAGCCAATAGACAGAACACATGGCGACATTTCAATACTACAAAAATCCATTCTTTTAACAAGTCTTTGTTGAATTAAGCTTATGAATATCCATAAATTCTTGGATATGTTCCCATGACACTTCTACATAACACATTTCTTGCATGTTCAAATAATATCTTGCATCACTCATCTTCGGGTTTCATACAGATTTCAAGTGGGGGAGATCAAATTCTGGCCGTAAAAAACTGTTTCTAGTTGCACTAAACACCAATCTGAGCCTTAGATTTAATTTCCCCAATTTTTCCCCATTTTTATGTGCTGTCGTTTTGTGTGGTATATATTATATATTTATAATATAATATAGATATCTGAGTTTCATGGCTTATAAAAAAATGGAAAGGTTTCTTGGTTGTTGAATTGTAATATTGACCTGATGACATTTCCATGGGCAATCAGGAGCAATGGGGGATACTTTATCAGGGCCTCTGCGCCACATCAGTGGTGTAGATTAGTAACCCCAGAGCCTGGGAGTGGGTGGGAACGAGCCAGCGTCGGGAGTATCACGAGGTCGGTGTATGTAATATCCCAATGTCTCAAATCTTTGGGCCGATGCGAAAATTAGACCTTAAATAAATACTCCATGCTCCATCCATTAGAGAAGTTACAGATTGGCTACAAGTTTACTGTTTTAATTTGACTATTATTGCAATTTATTTACTTTATCCAACCCTACCACTTGTACATAAATGTACTATAAACAGTGCTACTGTCATAAAGTGTACACTTATTTAAACAACCTTTGTAGTTGGCATATGTCATTTGAAAATAGTATAACCAGAGTGAAAGAGTTTTTGAATGACAAGCGCGGTAATGCCTTATATATATATATTTTGTTGAGTGGGACAACCTTATAGCGATTTAGGAAACAAAAGCCCTGTGATTAATTTCGGACATCTTAGCTCTGCTGATGATATTCAAGTCCCAGTGAGTCCTATCTGATAACTGTTGATGATGACATCCTGACAATTCCTGGCCTCGGAAAGGGACTCCTGAGGGCCAGTGTATTCACTATACGTAGTATGACTTATAAGTAATCACATATCACTGTGGTAAGGTAGTGGACGTGTTGAGAAATGAATGGACCACTACTTTTGTGCTTGATGAGGGATGATTAATCTGGTGAGGATAAGACTGGGGAGTTGTACTTTGCACTCTATTACTGGTCTGTTTGCTGCACCATAATAATGGAATTGTCGGCACATCTTTTGTTACAGAGGGAAATGCTCCAGAGTTCAGGTACAAATTACTCAGGCTTGCACCAAGAGGCAAAAAAACTCCGTACTGCCTAACGAGGTTTAAGAGTTACTTTTGGGTAATATACCTCTTGGTGTGAGTTTGTTGACTGCATGACATGCTTCTAAGGCTTGTGAGCCACCCAAGGAAAAAAATAAAAAATTATGGATGTTTTAGGGCTGCAGAGTTTAAAACATGGAAAAACGAATATCGGATAAAGGGCAGCAATGTTATGGTAATTGATGTTATCAATTTCAGTATTATATCCAATGCAACCTGTGTAGCGCATGACATCATGCTGATTATAACAATCTGCAGCTGGGATCATAGATTTGAAATAGAGCTAAATCACTTATCAGTCAATTATAATATTATGAGTAACTATTAGGTAATTTCCTAATAAAAAAAAACATCAACATCATTAAGAAATTAAGAAAAAAAACATTTAAGCTTTATTTTAGTTTTATCCATTTCTGCGCCAATAGCAAGCAACCATGACAACTTTTCATCATATAAAACTACAGAGTCACACCATGTAAATAACCCAGAATAAATGAAAACGAATCTAGAAGATTTATTATATTTATTAGAATAATGGAACTAATGTTGAAGAAAATATGATAATGTTTGCATTCATTTCTTATGAAAAAAGAAAAACACCCAGATCGACAATATAAATTTGCTTTAAAATCGGCATGCCGTAATAATATAAGCTATGGCAATGGGACATGATTACAGGTGTGGTCGATTAGACGTGTGGGGGAGATGTATTCAGTGTGGGTCTTTACACCAGTGCAGGGTGGTGAAACTAGACCATAGACAGTTCTTGCTGCGCCAGATTAATCCTGTGCTTTGATGCTGGATGATTACTATGGTGCAGTATAAGGAATGGGGCGTTGTATTTTGCACCTCCTAATGGTGGTCTAGTTTGTGCACCAGAATAATTGAATTTTCTTGGCGCATTTTTTGTTACCGAGGCCATTGCCACATTTTCGGACAAGTCAGCAAACTTCATGTACAAATTACTACAGTCTTGCCCAAAGCAGGCCAAAAAACATCTTCCGCTACTGCCATAAAAGAGGTTTCAGAAGTTACTTTTGGGTAATATACCTCTTGGTGTGACTTGTTGACTTGCAGGAGCATGCTTTTAAAGTGAATTGGAAACAGGGACCAACTTCGAGAGGATGGAGCATATAAAATGGCTAAAGAGAAGCAGGTGGTCTTTTCAGCATATTTTTCCACCATCAGACCATTCGCTTTTCTAAGGGTTTGTAACTAATTGGTATTTGAGACAATGCAATGAGCCAAACAGTACTATAGACCAGCTTTCTCAACCTGTGGGTCGCGCCCCCAGAAGGGGTTCGCAAGATCACCAAACAAGGGGTCGCGATACTATTACGTTTTTGCCACGATTCACGCGGCCCAAAAAAACGGAGTATAACATGTGATAACTCAATGCTTAGGACCTTCCTGTGGTATACGGGAAGATTGAGGACCCTGTGGTGATGTCATCCTCACATGACACTCTGGCTCCTCCTCTATACAGACTCCCCCGCGGCGGAACAGACTTCCTCTGCTCACAGTGAGTAGAACCTGACAGCAGCAGGAGCGGGAACTCACCAAGAATGGGGGCAGGAGGAAGCGGGCAGAAACTGGAGGAAAGGAGGGGGACACACCGACAATGGGGGCAGGAGGGAGGGGAGAGCACTAGAAAAAATGGGAGGCAGAGAAGGGGCAAAATGGAGGCAGCAGGGGGGGGGGCCACACCAAAACTGGGGGGCAGGCGGGAAACGCACTTAGAAAATGGGGGCAGGAAAAAGGGACACATAAACTGGAGGAGAGGATGCTGCCCAGCACCTCCCCGACACGTGTTTCGTCCGGCACGACTGGATTTCAGAACATCCTTAAGTTGGAAACTGCTGGATATTCTGACCGTCCTTTCTCCTGTAGACCCGATGCACTTTGCTCTTCTTCTGCAGATCGATTCTTCACCTGATGTCTCTTCGCACCATCGGATCTTCACCCCCATTCTTTCATTTTTTCACTTTTTTAGTGTCTTTTTGACACCTGATATATTCCTATTGTCCAATTAATCACTTTTTTGCACTCCACAGCTTTTTGTATATTTTCTCACTTTTGACACACATTTTTTTTTTTTTAATTAAATTTTTTTTATTACATTTTTATATATATATATATATATTTTTTTATTTTTATTTTTTTTTGTGCAGTGTTCACTCCAATCGACAATTTTGCCGTTCATTCACAGTTGTAACAACAATACATACACTTTCTTGGTTCTAATATAACTTTTTCTCACTCGCATAAAATTGCCTATATACGGCATCCTCATTCATTCTAATTCCACTCATACACATTTCATTTATTCACATACCCCATTCACCACTTCACCAAAATGTGCGTTTTTCACTGACCAAAAACTGATCGCACCCTGATCAAACTCTGACGTGATCTGCAACGCGAGTGTGGAAGGGGCCTAACAATAATTAACAAAGTGTCGGACATTCTGCCCGGCTCTCTGTAGCTGATTTTTATAACTATTTTTTTTATGTGATCCCGGCACATTAAAGAATACCAGCACGGGGAGCGAGAAGAAGACAGCTAGAGCTCCGGTGCCGTGTCTCAGCGCCCCCTCCGGAGATTACGCTTCCTTCCCTTCCACACTTCACCACGTCTGACCCGTGTCTCCTCATCGTCCGACACCTCTTTACACCTTCTTCCACTACGTCAAGAGGTCATCAAGTCACCCCCATACTGGCGACGGGTTGGAAAACCTTGGCATCTGCAAATTGCTCCCGCAAACCTGGACAGTGGTTTTGTGACTGTGGGAAGGTCCCAGAAAACAGTTTCTCAGAGTATGTGGCGTTCAAAATGCCAAATTTTTCTGGAGGGGCCAGACTGGGGGGGGGTGGCTGAGGTGCAGGAGGCTGGGGGTGCCGATTTCGGTGACATGGTGGACTGGCGTGGAAGAACTGACTGGTGGACAAAATTGCTCGAGAGCATTGTCGGCAATATCCACGACATCACCTGTTCGCACTGTTCTGGGGCCTCAAACGGCTCTACCCGAGTCCCAGTAACTTCAGGCATGAGAACCTAAGGGAGTGTAGCTCTCGGCGTTCCCCTGCTCCCTCATCAGCAAGGTGGTTGTCGTGTCACCCCACCCCCGGACCACGGCCTCTTACCCCTGCAGTAGATGGACGCCGCACCTTCCCCGGCCCTCGTCCCAGCATCAACATTAGCCCGCTCCCCCGAGCCCTCGGTTAAACATTTTGCAAATGAAAGTTATATAACTTTAATTTTTTTTTTAAACGGTTGTTTGGTGTTTTTTTGTGTTTTTTTGTAGTTTTTTTTTGGTGTTGTTTTAGTTTTACAACCAAACAATGCTATCCTATTGCTATGGCTATTTTTCTAGCCAAGTATGAAAGCCCTGTTGAGATGACGCTGAGTTATGAAAAAATAAAAGGAAATAAAAAGGAAATGGCAGACTGTGCCTAATTGAAATCCCACCCCTATAAATTTCCCACTTCGGGTCTTTGCGATGGAATGTTCTTCAACTAAGCGCTAAACCCAGCGGTCGCAAGTCTCACTCCAAATTCCTCACAATTGCTATAATATATGCCTGCAGCAATGACAGCCACCAGCAGAACAACCAGAACTAAAAATATAGATACGCTATTGTAGGCGTAAGGTAAGCCCTTTTGTTCTCTTTGGGCTATTTCTAGCCCAGTATGAAAGCCACTGATGATATGGACGCTGATTTTAATGAAAAATAAAAGGAAAAATAAAAAGGAAATGGAGACGTTCCTAATTGAAATCCAAAACCCCTAATAAATTTTCCCACTTCGGTCCTTGCAAGGATATGTGCGTCACTAAGTGCTAACACAGCGGTCGCAGTCTCTCTACAAATTCCTCCTCACATTGGCTTGTATTGCGACTGCAGCAAGTACAAGCCACCAAGCAGATCAACAGAAAAATAAAATAATATATAACGGCTATTGTAGGCGTAAGTAAGCGTTGGATCTCCTTTTGGCTATTTTCTAGCCAGTATGAACGCACACTGAGAGATGACGCTGATTAGGAAAAATAAAAGGAAATAAAAAAGGAAATGGCAGACTGTGCCTATTGAATCCAACCCCTACTAATTTTCCTTCGCCACTTCGGTCTTTGTGATGGATATTGCGTCACTAAGCGCTAAACAACAGCGGTCGCAAGTCTCACTCCAAAATTCCTCACAATTGGCTAGTATATATGGCAACTGCAGCAAGGAACAGCCACCAGCCATATCACAGAACTTAAAATATATTAAGTTTTGTAGCCGTAAGTACAGCCGTTTGGATTCTCCTTTTGGCTAGTTTTCTAGCCAAGTCTTAAGCACACTGATGAGATGACGCCGAGGTTATGAAAAAAAAAAGGAAAATAAAAGGAAATGGCAGACTGTGCCTAATTGCAATCCAACCCCCGAATAAAATTTTCCCACTTCGGTCTTTGTGATTTGAATGTGCGTCACTAAGCGCTAACACATCGGTCGCAAGTCTCACTCCAAATTCCTCACAATTGGCTAGTATAATCACTGCAGCATGACAGCCCCAGCAGATCAACCAAAATAAAATAATATATGTAACTCTATTGTAGCGTAAGTAAGCCGTTTGGATTCTCCTGTGGGGTGGATATGTGTGTCACTAAGAGCTAACACAAAACGGTAGCAAGTCCCCCCCCTTCAAATTCCTCACAATATGTTACTAAGGCTGCACTACTAAGTGCCACAATCCCAGCCTAAGCAAACAAAAAAAAAAGTATCTATGTATCCTACCCTAAGAAGGGGGGCTTTTGGTTCTTTCTTGTTGAATCACTCCTGCCTAACAGTAATCTACTACACCCTTAACGCTGTCCCTGACCAGCAGCAGCTCTCTCCCTAGCGGCATCCAGACAACAGAATGATCCCGAGCGCGCGGGCATCGGCTAGTCTATCCCAGGGTCACCTGATCTGGCCCAGCCAACCACTGCTACGACGTGTAAGGGTACCACTTCATCTGGGTGGGTGCAGAGTCTCCTGGCTTGTGATTGCTCTGGTTCGGCCGCCAAAAAGCAAAAAACGGGCGGGAGCTAACCAATTTTCTCTCGAGCCGTGCGAGTATTTCTTCCGAGCAACAGCATTTCTGTACGCCTAATGCTCGAACGAGCCTCAAGCTCGGACGAGTATGTTCTCTCATCTCTATTCATAACCAAAAACGTAATATCTAACTTCACGCGAATGTCTACTTTATTACTTATGCCTCAGTGGTTTTTGTTATGCATCCTCTTATTTTTTGTAGATGTTATGGGCTTTGAACGTCAGTGAAATTTTTCCATATTTTCATAAAAAAAGCAATTGGCTGGCTATTGAAGACCGGCTCAGGTTTGAAGTCACTTTGAAAGGCCTAATACAAGTAAAAAGCCCATAAATTACTCCATTATAGAAAACTAACAACACCCTCAACGTACGTAAAAACAATTTTATGAGTGTGTTTAACCCTTTTAAATTGTTTTACAGGGGTTAAAAACAAATCGGATGCAATTTTGAATAAATTTCTTTTGCTAAAATGATGTGTTATTTTCACTACAACAATTACAAGTTACAAACTGGATCAATCAATCAGGGTAAAATCAAGCTCCACAAAATTGGATACCTCAATCTCTTACGTGATAATAATACTACCAATGTTGTGGTACCCTGCTGTATGGCACACCCCAGGGCATGTGAGGGAGTCTGCGCCATTATCAGCAGATATGCATTGTCTCACTTTTAATGCTTACAATCTTTATTTTTCTTGCAATTTGGACATTAAGGCTTATTTTTTTGCAACATGAGATGCCTTTTCAAGTACTTCATTTTAGTGGGTCTTAGCTTTTGATGGATTTTATAACTCTTTTAAAATGTATGACGGGAAAACCAAAATGTTCCAATTTGGTTCTAACTTTTTTTCGTATTTTTTGGGGTCGTACACTTAACCTAGAAACTATATACTTATCTATTCTATAGAGTTCATGACATTAGCGGTGATAACCTCATTTATATATTTTGTCATTTATTTTTCAATTTTAACTAGGTAAAAACGACTATAAAGAAAATCTTCATTTGTTTTTGCACTGACCATTGTTTCGAGTATCGTAACTTTAATATGTGTGTTGGTTGACACAGACTAGTTTAAACTTATTTTTTACGTGTTGAGTTTTCGTTTTCAGTGGTATCCATTTTGGTGCAGCTACTACTTTTTTGATCACTTTTGGATCAGCTCTTTTGTTTAGGATTTTATGAAAATTCATTTTTGGCAGCATTTTTTTCGGTTTTGTTTTTATACGGACGACGCGTTCACCGTGGGGATCCATAATGTTTACTTTTATTGTAAAGTATTTTACGGACCGGCGATACCAAATATTGTGGCATTTTTGGCGATTTTCATTGTTTTTTTCACTTTATTAGCATGTTGTAGGAATGATATTTGTTTAGGGGACTTTTAACTTTATTTATCTAATTCTTTTTATTAAAAAGTGTTGTTTATTTTGTGTTTCCCTTGAGGCTGGCTCAGAGTTCCCCGGCCTACCCTGAGGGGCCGCTCCAGAAGTCTCCAGAGTCTCCACTGCCTCCTGAGGCCGCCTCCAGAGTTGTGGGTGCATCGTGCTCCGAATTGTTTGTGGAAGCCCCGCTCCGGACCAGCAACTCACCTCTCCCCGCTCCTGGTCCTGCTCCGGTGGTCTTCCTCCTGGCTCCTACTCTCGTCCTGGACAAGCCGCGCGCGCTGACTTTTGAAGAATTTAAAGGGCCAGCGTCCTCCTAATTGGCGCTGGCATATCTGGCTCTGCTATTTATTCTGGAAACTCCCTGAATCCCCTGCTGGATTTTCAGGTCATTCTTCTGAAGAGAAAGCCTTCCTGAGCGTTTCCAGACGCTTCTGAGTTTCCTGTGGTGTTCCCTTGTTCTTGTGGTGTTCCCGTGTTCTTGTGGTGTTCCCGTGTTGTAACCCTTGGCGGTCTTGTAATCCTGTGGCGTTCCTGTAATCCTGTGACGGTCCTGTAATCCTGTGGTGGTCCTATAATCCTGTGGCAGTCCGGTTATCCTGTAGCGGTCCGGTATCCTAGTGGTCTTCCGAGGTCCTGTCAGCCGTCCTTCTGAGGTCCTGCGAGCCGTCCTTCCAAGGTCCTGCCAGCTGTCCTTCCGAGGTCCTGCCAGCCATCCTTCCGAGGTCCTGCCAGCCGTCCTTCCGAGGTCCTGCATTCCCGTGGTCCTGCCTTCCCTGTGGTCCTGCTTCGCGGCGGGCTCTGGCGAGGACCAGGAGTCCACTTAGACTCGGGAACCGGTTGCCGGCAGCTCTTTATCCCTCCCGCTGGTCCAGGGGTCCACATACCTTTTAGGGACTATTCCAATAGACCTGTGATAAATATAAAAGTACAGGTGTAAATACACTCAATAAATGAGGTTCACTGGTGTGATATATAATTCTTGCGCCTATAAGTCCGCAAGAACAAGCTTCTAGACCCAGACTTACTTTTGGTAACTACTAATTGGGACGCAAGTCGCACAGCCACAAAAAGTCGCAAAAGGTGGAGACTAAACATTCACTCATCACATGTATCACACAAGGAAAAAACTTAAGAATACATTTCAGATTAAGTAGCCAACTTTCATTAAACTTGAAAAAGGGCAGCAGAAAAACTATGATACATGTGCGACCAGGGTATGAATACATTGGGGGTCATTTACTAAGGGCCCGAATCGTGTTTTTCCGTCACATTACCAGAATATTTCCGAATTGCGCTGATTTTCCCTGAATTTCCCCGGATTTTGCGTACCATCGGGGGCGTGGCACCCAGGGTAGGAACGGTGCACTTCTCTTCGTGAACAGAAGTTTCATCGCAGAAAGCAGCGACACCTAGTGGACATCGGGCGCACTACCTTAGTGAATCGCTGGAGGACCCGAATCCTCCACTGAGAACACGCTGCTGGATCGCGACAGGACCGGGTAAGCATATCTGCCCCATTGGGTCAAAAAGTCTGATGAAGGTCATACCTACACCTGAAACGTAGCCTTTTGGATGTTTTCAATAAGATTTCAATAAAAGATCACCTATTTTTGCATTATAATAGTGTGGCTGGAGTTGCATCTTTTTTATAGTACAAGTGACTGGGCCCCTCTACCTGTGAACTTTCTAAAAAACAGTGGGGCAGATTTATCAAGCAGTCTGAAAGTCAGAATATTTCCAGTTGCCCATGGCAACCATTCACAGCTCAGCTTCATTTCAATCCAGGGCTCATGAATATTTTAAAGGGGATCTGTGATTGGTTGCCATGGCAATTGGAAATAATTCTGACTTCAACCTTGATAATCTCCCCAGCAGCGGTAGTTAAAACCCTATTTATTTTTTTTTCAATCTGCCCTGTGACACTATAAGTGGTTTTATAACTTGCTCTTATGTTCTGTGTTTATTTATGAAAAAAACAATGTTTGGCGAAATTTAGAAAAATTCTCAATTTTCAAATTTTAAATATCTATTTTCAACACGTCATAACAGCAAAATAACTTGATAAGAACATTTACCGACTGTCGCTTTATGTGTCCTCATCATTTTTTAGGATTTTATGAGACTTAGAACTTTAGGTCCGATTTTTCACAAAAAATGCAAATCATAGTTTTTTGATGGGCTGCTCCTCTGAGAGGCTAAAGATAGTAAAATCGCCATAATTACACATTTAGAACTACATTCCGCAATTATGTAAAAAACTTTATGAAGTTTTTTTACCTTTAATAAATTGTTTTACAGGGGTTAAAACAAAATCAGGTGTAATGTTTTTTTTTAGGCTGAATGAATCTGTCCTTTCAAAATTTTACACATTCTCATGATAAAATCCAAAATTCCACAATCTTAGATACCCAATGGTCTCTCGCATATGTGGTTGGTCAACCTGCTGTAATGGGCACAACAACATTGTCATTTAAGTAAGTGCGCCATTCCGAGCAGATTTGCATTGTCACTTACAACAACTTTCTTTTGGGGCAATTTGACATATAAGGCTTTTTTCCGCGAGATTAGCTGCACTTAAATAAAAACTTATTTTAGTGGGTCTTTACCGTATGATGTTATTTTATTAACTCTTGACTGTAAAATCTCAAATTCGGGTTTGCCTTAGTTGGTATTTTTTTTGGGCTGTTTACCTTAACCATAAAATAGTGGGGCACATTTCTTACCTGGTCCATTCGCGATCCAGCGCGGGTTCTCCGACGCTGATCGGTCCTGCCGGGATCACTAAGGTAGCGTCCCGATGTCACCAGGTTGTCGCGTGCTGCGCTGAGTCCGTCCTGATTTTCACTGAAGTTCACCAACTATGCTGTTGCAGATAAGTGCATGTCGAGTGACACAGTTTAAAAAAAATACAACCAGCGGTTTTTCCGAATCCGTCCGGGTATTCCAAAGGCCCGCCCCCCCATTTCTGGTCGCATTGCATGCCGCGGTCCGATGCGCCACATCCGATCGCGTGTGCCAAAAACCCTGGGCAATTCGGCGACATCGGTAATTTTCTCGGGCAACCTGTGACCTGGCGAAAAAACGCGATTGGGCCCTTAGTAAATGACCCCCAGTTGTTATCTTTATTCTAATGAATCACTACAACCGCATTTTATACATGTTACTTTCATATAGTTTTAACAATTTACTGAGAAAAAGCTACTGTATATCCTCAAGTATATGCCCGACCCCAAGTATAAGCCGAGGCTCCTAATTTTACAAACAAAAACCTGGACAAACTATTGACTTGAGTAGAAGCCGAGGGTGGGATGCATTGGTCACAGCCTCCCCGATTTATATAACCTGCCGGACTCTGGCCCCAAATATATAGCCAGCCACTGCCCCCCATATATACCTGCAGCCCATATCCACCCCCAGTATATCCCAGTCCCCCTGCCCCCGTATATAGCGCAGCTAGGGAAGCTGAAAGGTGAGTTTTGATATATTTTCCTTTAATCTCAAGTATAAGCCGAGTTTGGTTTTCACAGCACATTTTTTGTGCTGAAAAACTATGCTTATACTCCAAGTATATATGGTAATTACAGGTAGTCCCGTTTAATTACAATAGGTAATTGGGTTTGTACTTAAGTTGATTTTATGTAAGTATGTAAGTAAGTATGTAAATTTTTTGTCCATTGACAATTGGATTTTCAAAATTTGGGACCAATTATCATTTAAACTTCTTACAGAGACACCTTACAGCTTGATCATGGCAACCTGGGACTAAAAAAATAAAGCATCCAGAGAGCTTCACTATAGGTAACAGTGGGCAGAGAGGTACGTCTGTAAACTAGGGGTCGTCTTGTAAACTTAGGTAGTGGACCGCTGTAAATTGTTTCGTATTGCCAGCTTCACAGAGGCATGGCTCTAGTATTTTTTGGTTGACAGAGCTGGTTTGTGACTTTTTACATCATGAGTTTTACCATTTTGGCGCAAATAACTTTTTTTGATCATTTTTTAATGAAGGGATTTGATGAAAAATTTCTGTAAACTTTTTTCAAGCCGAGCAGGTCCAATAGTGTTTCCAATTTATTTTACAGACAGTTACGGATGCAAACGATAACCAAATAAGTGGGTTTTTTTTTTTTTACACATATTAACATATAGGGGGTCATTTACTAAGGGCCCTGAGCGAGTCGCTTTTTTCTTTCTTTCCCCGACGTGTTACCCGAATATTTTCCGATTTGCGCGAGTCTTGTCTCCCTGAATTGCCCCGGAATTTGTGGCACGCGATCGGATTTTGCGCATCGGCGCTGGCGAATGGCACACACGGAAATCGGGGGGCGGGCCGAAGAAAACCCTACGAATTCGGAAAAACCCCCTTTACTCCCCTGCTCAGGGACTCAGTGTGTTCTGATGCTTTTCAGCGCAGCAGCTCCACCGGTGGACGGCCGGAGAACTACCCTCACTAAATCCGTCCGTACCCGAATCGCGTCAGAGAACCGCCCCGCTTGGATCGCGAATGACAGGTAGTAAAATCTGCCCCATATAGGGAATGTGTTGTTTGCTGTTACTTGTTTTTAAAAACTTTGTTTTTTAGTTTGTACAGGTTGTTTGGACAAGTGATCACTCTGCTCACTTTTTTCAAAATCTCTTTTCAGATAGAACCCTGCCATACAATGTATTACATGCTGTGGCATGCTCATGTGCTACAGACATTGAACGGCCCCAGGGCACTCGTCTGACCCCGTGGCTGCCGTCCAGGGCCGGATTATAGGAGGGACTTAGTTATTGCTGGGGGACTGTATATAGTGATTACTGGGGGCTGTATACAGTGATAACTGGGGAACTGTATATATTTATTGCTGAGGGCCTGTATATAGTGATTGCTAGAGGTGTTATACAGTATTACTGTAGGCTGTATACATTTTTTATTGCTGGGGGCTGTATAGGTTATTGGTAGGGAGCTAATATAGTTATTGGCAGGGGGCTGTATATAGTGAGTACAGGGGACTGTATACAGTGATTACTGGTGGTTGTATATAGTGGATTATAGGGGATGTTAAGGGATTACTGACTGGCTTTATACAGTGATGTACTGGGGGGACTGCCTCCACCCGATTTTTGCGGCCCATGCGCCCCCACCCACCGGCCCTGCTGCCAACAGAGGGTTTTGGACCCCACCATGGAAAGCGGTTGGGTCCGTCATGGCACGTCATGCGTGACATGTGAGGGGTTTAACACTCACAATCTGATTATCTCATTAATGGGTGTCACTGTATTTACATCTGAAACCCACTTCTGGTACTTGCTCGGTTTGGGACCGCGCAGAAGCAGGACTAATTGCAAATGCTATTAACGTCTTCTGTCGGAAAGGGGTTTAATATACCCAGTCAATTGCTTCCCCCCCCTCCCTCTGTTGGTGTGATTAAAGTTTGAAAACAATTGAGGACAGTGTATTAGTATCCCCTTGCAATTGTATTGGTGTTTCATCTAGAGAGTTTGTAATCTTTATTCTCCTCCTTAATTTTTTAAGTAAATAACTACCCATACTTATCCTATAGCTGTTCTCTCCAGGATCCCGGTCACTGTCTTCTTTAATCTTGACACGCGGGATTGCCGTTAAAAAGAGTTATAAAAATCATGTATAACGAGCATTTATTGGTCCGGAAACTTATAATTAACAATAATTAACAAAGTGTCGGACATTCCTGCCTTCTGCCGCTCCTGTATCTGATTTTTTATAACTGTTTTTTATGTATCCGACACTTAAAGAATCCCATCCGGGGAGCGAGAAGAAGACAGCTAGAGGTAAGTATGTGTAGTTTAATTTAACTAAAAAAAATAGTGGTAGATTATCTTTAAAAGTCAGAGATTTGTTCTGCCATTGTATAATGGCATCATATCATAAGATCTTTTGTTTTGCGGCTTAGTTGACCCCTCCCAGTTAAGAAGATGGAGGAATGTTAAGGTTAATGTTTTAGAGTTAGTACATGATTAAGGCATTGAATAGCAAATTTTTTAATTCGCAGAAGTCCATATATATTGGAGTTTGTATTTATTCAAAGTCGTGCATTTACCTATGCTACAATAAGGTTCTCCTTCCACTAAAAGAACTGTTTTAATTTTTCTTTTCTTCTGGCAGAAGCCGTTCTAAGAGCTTACAGGCAAATTGGGTGCTAGAATTATAAAGCCCAACAATCAGGCACCACCTGGTGGTACTTTCAGAATTGCAATAAAAAATCTTCTAGAATCCTCACTGCAAAATATACATAAAAGCATAATTTACAAAAAAAATATTACAGATGCCTTGAAACAATCTGTGTGGAATTGTGCAATAATTGTCGGTTGTATACGCTGTAGCATGCTTAAGGTCTTGTTCTAGTTTCGGTACCTCTTAACGAACACGATCAGTGCTGAGTGCTGCAAAACAAGCATAACAGATATGATTCACAATATTTCATTGCTTCCACAAAGAATGTCTTCTGGGGTCTCGGGATAGGGTCAGGGCTCTGGCTAGGCACTCAATAACATTCACAGACTCCGCCTCGAGTGTCTTAAGGTCCAGAGCGCGGGTGAAGTTTGCTTTCTTCTTAATTTTCAACATCAACCCCAAATTCTCCCTCTCTCTTTTCAAAGCTGTTGGCTTCCACCATTTTCATTATAGGCCAATTGCTGTCCTCGCTCGTGGGGAACGGAGGGCCACCAGTAAAACCGCACACTGCCCCAGCGGCATATACCAAGAAACTCATACTCACCTTCTGGCTTTATCATCCCCCGGAACTATATATACACCTATAAAGTAGGGGTAGCAGTGTGCTGGCTAGCTAATACAGATGGCATTCTGCTGCTACCGATATAGTGGAGGGGCCCACTTTGCTGGGCTACCTAATACTGGGATGTAAATACATAAACTTTTTTTCTTTCACATCACACACCCAATAGCAGAATCAATATTAACCTGCTAGGGGATGGACAGTCAACAAATTTGTTGGATGTCCACCCTCTCCACCCACATACAGGTTGTAACACTGCTCTTCGTCTCCGGTTGTACAGAACAACGACGATCCGTATTGATACTGTTGGTAAAACTTTTACAAGGTAATCATAGCCCTGCGGACGACAGTAAAAGAAAATTACCACACTATATATGCAGATCTTTTGTTTTTATCGGAGGTGTTCAAATGCCACCTGATGCGACTGATTATGGAAAAGGGAACTATTTGCTTACAAAACTTGCAAATGTCCTTTTGCAAGTTAAGGAGAATAAGGCATTTTGGAATCACAATTATCAAAGAGTTAACTATGAAACATCAATCCTTTCTTTGGAGGAATCAAATGTATCAACAAAAAAGTCTAATAACAGAGAGACTTATATGACGATGGTTACAGCCAGTATAATGATAGGTGGTTGGGAGAAAACATTTACCTATTTTCTTTCTGGCCTATAGACGCACTTTTTTTCCCCAGAAATGGGGAAAAAACAGTGGTGCGTCTTAAGTCCGGATGTAGTTGCAGGCAGAGGGAATGGAGGGGCACCCGGCTGCGCTCTGCCCATCTAATGCTGGCAGTAAGCTCAGCCCTTCACAGTGAATGCACAGCGGCGTGCTTGAGTGCCTCTGCGCTCCTCTCCTCTCTCACCCTCCCTGCTGGAGGGAATGGATGCAGGCACCCCTGGCGCTCTGCCGCCACCTGGCACCGATATACAGGAGCTTTTGTGGTCAGAGCAGGAGCGCAAGCAGTGGAAGAGAGGGGGAGGAGAAAGTGCACAGACTCTGTGGCCAATCCCCGCTCGGTTGTAAGTGCCCGGGGGGCTCAGAGGGAATGATAGAAACATGAGGCTGCCAGCAAACTTGAGATAGGAACCTATCAGAGCTTGTGCAGTTGTCTGACCTGTCAACTTCTCACAGGATCATGATAAGTGTAAGTGCTCCCTTCCCCCGGTCTCTGCTCTCACACTCTTAACCCCGTGTTCCTGGTATGTAGTGGCTTCTGTCTTGTAAAAGGTACTTTATTCCCACAGACCAAGCTCTGTGCCATTGTACAGGACTGTCACCTCCTGGGTCCCCTCCTCATAGATTGTCAGCTCTTGTGGCCATTGTACAAGGACTGTCACCCTCCTGTGTCCCCTCCTCCCTCCTCCGTCATAGATTGTAAGCTCTTGTGGCCATTGTACAAGCACTGTCCACCTCCGTGTCCCCTCCTCCTCATAATATTTTAGCTCTTGTACCATTGTACAAGCACTGTCATCTCTGTGTTGCCCCTCTCATAGATTGTAAGCCTGTGACCATTGTACAGCCCCTGTCTCTCCTGTGTCCCCTCCTCATAGATTGTAAGCTCCTGTGGCCATTGTACAAGGACTGTCATCTCCGGTCCCTCCTCCTCAGAGATTGTAAGCTCTTGTGATACCACTGTACAAGCACTGTCCTCTCCTGTGTCCCCTCCTCATCGATTTTAAGCTCTGTGACCACTGTCCAAGCACTGTCATCTCTGTGTCCCCTCCTCCTCATAGATTGTAAGTCTCTGGACCATTGGTACACGCACTGGTCATCTCCTGTTGTCCCTCCTTAGAGCTTGTTAAGCGCTTGTGACCATGTACAGCACTGTCATTCCCCTGTGTCCCTCCCCTAGATTGTAGCTCTTCTTGTGACCATTGTAACAAGCACTGTCATCTCCGTGTCCCCTCCCCATAGATTGTAAGCTCTTGTGACATTGTACCAGCACTGATCATCTCCTGTGTCCCCTTCCTCAAGATTGTAAGGGAAGCACTTGTGACAATTGTCACATATACTCATACCTATGCATCCCTGGTAACTCTTTGAGACCCCTGAATACTGCCAACATAATTCTATCTAAAGATAGATGGCGGTGCCCGGGAGAGAGGAGGGGGTGAACCACTGCACTTTGCTTGCCCCTGTCCCCTCTCCAAAGAAAACCTGGCTGCACACTGCACCACCCAGTTACTTTAGTGTTACTATTAAATATTTTAGCATAACTATTTGGTAAAAAACATTTTTCTTATTCTCCTCCTCCTCTAACCTATTTGCGTCTTAATGGTCCAGTGCGTCTTATAGTCCGAAAAATACGGTAAATCCCTAAATCCATAGTGAAACGTCAATGTACTCAATTTTGGCCCACAACCACATGAGTCAGTTTCCTCAGAGGCAAGTCTCATAAGGATTTACGCGCAGAACTGTACGAACCAAACCTTTATATATAAAAGATCAAAACAGAAAATGCAATGTCAAAAAAATGATGCAGAGGGATAAAGCCCCCCAAGAAAGGTCAGAGGGCATCCTTCCTATCCAAACAAGGGAGTCGCAACAATGAATTTGTTGATGTGATAATTTTTTTCCATATACCATTTGACGGAAACTCGAAGTTAGGTATTGTCACTGGGGTTGAACTTTGTACCAAGACATGATTTTGAGATGATGCCATGATATGTTTATGTACAACCAGTATGTGATAGATTTGTTAGGGACCCTGTACCATAAGATATCATCATGTTCCTGTGTTGCAGGGAACAATTAGTAATGTTTATAATTGATTGAATTTTTCAGAACAAGTTCTCCGAAAGGGTATTCCGGAATAGCATGTCTGATACAAAAACCCTTGATGCTATAAGTAAATGCATACAACAAAACTCATGGTGCACATTTACTTACCCATCCCGTCGCGGTCCCCGATCCGGAATATCCGACGAGGATTCCCGGTCTGGCTTGCAATTCACTAAGATAGTGCATCATTTCCTGCATTGTTCGCTTCCTCCCCCTTTGAGGTCCGCCGGAGGTCACCTTCTCTTCCGGTCTATGTAGGCTGATCTTGCTACCAATTTTTTCGTTTTTAAATTCCCCGGTTTTTTCCTGATCAGTCGGTTGTCCGACTCATGCCCCCCATTTTGTGTGCATGCAAGCCCGCGTCGATGCGCACAATCTGATCGCGTGTACCAAAAACCCGGGGCAATTCAGGCATAACGGTAAAAAAAGTCAGGAAACCAGACGAAAATGCGGTCTGCGGACCCTAGTCATGTCCCCCAATGTCGTTATTCACAGAATGACTTAAAGAGTTTTGATCCACAAAATTTTATGGCCTCGCTAAAAGTATGCCAGGTTATCACCAATGGCTGCCACTGGAACTACAAGTCTCAAGATCCTTTAGTTCTCATAACTCCTCCCCCCTCTTACTCTGCTTGCCAATGATGATCTAATAGACTTTATTTCGCTCTGTTACTAGGAATGATTGTCACTGCCACCGACCCTCACATCAACCACCTATGCATGCAGCGAACTGACTAACAGCCAAACTTAGTTGGTGATCACTGACCTTCCCAGGCAGGTGCAGGTCACAGTTATGTGTTCTGTGGACCAGCGACCATCTTCTGTCGCTTTGTCTGCTCCGCTTGGAGAGAATCAGTGGCCCTATTAAGGGGTCCAGAGCATTTAATTTTCATTACATCTATGTCACCGCATTTTCTGCTAAGGAAAATTTTAAAATAAACAACTACCGTATATACTCTCGTATACCTGAGTTTTTCATCAAGACAAAAAATGGCTGAAAAACCAAACGTCGGCTTATACTCGAGTCACACAAGACAGCAAAAGAAAAAACAAAGGAAAAAAAATAAAAACTAACTCACCTTTCCGGCACCCATTTGGGTCTTCTGTGGCGAATCCGTCGGCAATAGTAATTTGTGTGCTCGGCACGCGGCTGATATCCGCACTGTGCGGACCTGCCGCTACTTGCCGCTGAAAAAAAAAAAAAAAAAATAAAAACTCACCTTTCCGGCGGCCCCCTCGGGTCTTCTGTGTGATCCCGCAGGCAGTCGGTCAGGTCCTTGTGAAATGTCACATACACTGACATCAGCCGCCGCTGCAATAGTATTGTTGTGTCCCGGCAGCCGGCAGTGCTGTGCGCGGCACGGACCTGGCCGCTGACTGCGGATCACACAGAAGACCCATGGTGCCGCCGTAAAGGTGAGTTTGATATTTTTTTCTTTTAACAACAAATCAACGGGGCGGGGGGTCCGGCTCGGTACGAGACAGGGGCTGGCAGGCTATTGACCGGGCACATGGGCTGGCAGGCTCTTGACGGTCACGGGGCTGGCGCTATTACCGGGGCACAGGGGCGGGCAGCTATTGACGCGGGGCACAGGGACTGGCAGGTGGTATACCGGGCACTGGGCTTGGCAGGTGGGGTTAAATACTGGGGCACAGGGGGGCTGGCAGGCGTATACTTGTAGCAGAGGGGCTGGCAGGATATATACTGGGGCCAGGGGCAGGGGGCTGGCTGGCTATGTAACTGGGGCAGGGGCTGGCAGGTATATAACTGGGGGGGCAGGGCTGGCTGCTATATCTGGGGACCTGCTGGCTAATATACACTGGTGGGCGTGCCTGGCTATATACTACTGGGGGCGCTGGCTATATACTTTGGGGGCTGGCTGGCTATATACATTGGGGGAAGGGGATGTGACCAATGCATTTCCCCCAAGAAACTCGGCTTATAATCACTCGATTCAATAGGTTTACGCAGTTTTTTGTGGTAAAATTAGGGTCCTCGGCTTATCTCGAGTATATACGGTAATTACATATTAGCTTATATTTTACTGACTCATTTGTATATGAATTATACATATTCCTGGGATATCCCTTTAATGTATTATATTCACTGGACACTGAAAATAATTGGACTAGTGTGACTGAAAATAATAAGAAATTTAAGATAAAAAAATCCATAATTTTATCCCAGTCTAGAACAGAGTCAATGACTGTGTTCCAAAAAAATAGCAAGAGATAAAGTAGTTTAAAGAAACACACTAAACAGTCCAAACACAATTTACCCCCCCCCCCCCCTCTGAAACAGGGGCATTCAAGAAAATTAGAAATTGTGATGACACAGTGATTAAAATTTCTGACAAAGGGGGTTCAGTTTTGTTCTAAGCAAGCCTTATATTGGAACATGTACTTGATTGCTGCTGACACAACATATAGGAGGCTAAGCATGGATCCCACAATTATATTTAAAAAAAAATGTCCGCTTTGCTTAAAGATGGTGTAGCTCTGGGAGCCTTACCAAGGAGTCTTGCAGAAGCTTGAGGTCAAGGCCCCAGGTAGTCCTATTTTTGTGGACTGTTACAATTAAAATCGATGAATAGCTACTTACTGGGTCGCGATGTGTCCTGCCATGCAATTCATGGAACGATGGCATGCCAACGATGTGTGGTTATTTTTACCCCTCATACAACGCTGAAGAATGGTCTTTTCTTGACTTGGCCCGATAGTGTCCGCAGTAGATATAATAAGACATGCACTCGTAAGTAGTTCCACGCATGAATACTTCTTCTGACCTGATTATGAGGTCGCGTAGCAGGCAGCAGTCCGCTACGGTGGCCGTGAGACAGCAGGGGGGCAGTAGTGCGAGACGGTAACCAAACTTCCACAGGGTTCAAAACCCGCTCGCAGTCCAAGTAAGCAGTGGCACAAGGGGCTAAGGGAGGCAGGAGCATTAGTAGTCATTCAGTGCCGAGTGTTGGCAGTAAAATCAACCGCTCTCGGTGGTGTTGGTCAGTTTTTTTGTGACACCAGAGGAGCCGAGAGTTTGTATATGTAGAATCTGCGGGCCAGAAATTGAAGCGTGCCATGGAGCTAACTTTCACCACGGCCCTGTGTCAACCATGCGCGTCACCAGCCAATGCCTGGGAGAAACGTGGCTCAGCTTTGGTGGTCCATCCTGCCAGCCCACAGCATGCAGCAAGATCCAGTGGCACACATGCCATTTCCAGCCACTCCTACTCCTCACTAAGCATGGCGGCAGCAGTCTGAAGGAGGCAATTACAAAGAGACCACTGTATGTGGTCTATCCCTCCTAAGGTGCAGGCAGCTTTGACCATGCTCCTGTCCAAGTTGTCCACCACGACCATGTGGCGCGATATTACAGGGGGCCCAGGTTCGCCGCTGTTGCAGGAGGTGGGCGGAGGTCGTGTGACTGGCCCTGGGGCAAAAGTATAATTTACCATCCACTCCCGGCCCCTGCCTTACCCTCCCCTGACTGCTCTGAAGGACCTTAGCAGCCCCACCCTGCCCCTACCACCTCACATGTGGCCCGCCCTGGTCTGCGCTCACCCCCGGGCCGCCCGCTTCACCGGCGACCCCGCGCGCCTTCCGTCTAACCCGGCCGAGGCAACGCTCGCATTCCAGCCCACCTGTGGCGCCTCATGGTCCAGCTCCTACGCGGGTCCATTTCGAAACATCACCTGCCACCATGTCCGACCGATTGACAATCCAGCTGGGGTGAGTAGAATTGCGACATATGTAAATGCATGTATATGTGTGTTTATGTAGGGGGGGGGGGGGGCTGTATAATACTGGATTGTGTGTATATGTGCTGTATATCTGTGTTCTGCCTGTAGATATTTCGGGATGTGGTGTGTATATTTGCTGTATATCTTTGCGTATGTGTTTCTCTACTGGCTGGGTGTGTAATATCGCTGTATATCTGTACGTATGTGCTGTATATACTGGATGTGTTGTATAATATGCTCTATATATGTGCGTATGTCACTGTATATACTGGATGTGTGTATATATGCTGTATATCTGTTCGTATGTGCTGTATAACTGGATGTGTATGTATATATTCTGGTGCATCTGTGTTATATATATGGATGGGTGCGTATATATGCTGTGGCAGCTGTGCGTATGTGCTGTATATACTTGAATGTGGTGTGTTATATGCTGTAGAGCTGTGGCGTATTTGTTTGTATATACTGGATGTGTGTGTGGTAATATGCTGTGCAGCTGTGCGTATGTGTGATCCATACTCTGGATTTGTTGTCTATATGCTGTCAGCTGGGTGTATGTGTTTTGGTATTTTAAAAATTCAGTTTTTTAATGTCGCTCATAGTTCCTGTTAATGGGCCCACTGAGGCTCTATCGCCCAGGGGCCCACTGAAACCTGGAGCTGGTGGCTGAATGGGCCTTCAGATCAGCCCTTTTGATCTGGCCACAGCGTTACACTACCACACCCCTTGTCAGGCTGCGTTCCGCTTCACTTATTTGGTGAAGTTTGGCCTCTGTAAGTGCACATTAGGAATGAAGATTGAGCTTCTAAGAGTCGGGGTCGCTGTCATGATGGCGTGTCAAACTAAAAAACAGCATTGTTTGAAGACCAACCACGCTCCCTATCTAGTTGAGCATGGCAACAACATTCTACAACACCCTAACAAGGCTCTCTGCAGCCAGGATATACCCTGTTTTAACAGATTCTTCATGATTCAATTCAGTTGAAATCAATTTTTTGAAAAAGTTTTTGCCATTGGTCAAATCGAATTTTGACAAATTCACCCATCTCTAGTCTGAACTATAAAAATGAATATCTGCTACATTATTGAGTATGAGGTATAATTACATTCCATGATAAAATCGATTTACTCGTTGTTTCCCACATATTAATTTAATATATAGAGGCGGTCCCCGACTTACAGTCGACCCCTAGTTACAAACAACAACTTGGAATGGTTGAATATACTGTCTTTTAGCACTGGCTACAATAAACAGCTATAACAGTTACAAGGATGTCAATGAAGTTTCTATGTAATCCTGGTCGTGAATGATCCAAAGCATTTTTTTACATCCATTGTCACAGAGACCAAAAAAATTTGTCTGGAGTTTCCACTACCAATTCACAACTTTAAGAACATCCTCAGACCTATCTCGTACATAACCCAGGGACTCCCTGTATCCTGTTTGAAGTATACGGTTGTGTTACAGATTTTTAGCATCATTTAACATAGCTAAATATATTCATGTGTTCCCCAATGTATACTCTATATCAGTGATGGTGAACCTTTTGAGCCGGAGTGCCCAAACTTCCACCAAAAGCGACTTATTTATTGCAAAGTGCCAAGACAGCATTTACGCGGTAATTTATTCTTCTTGTTCTTTGAGACAACTTCAATCTGCAGCCTCCTTAATTAAGACCCAACCCAGTTGAAAGGATGAGGGCAAATTCTCCTATCATTGTAGGAAGATCTTTGAGTCCTGTCTGGTGAACCCCTTTCCGACTTGCGACATACTAGTACGGCGCAAGCCGGTTCGATGCATGGATAGGGCTCGCGGGATGAACCTCTCCATAGACGGTACGTCTTTCGTCTTTGCTGCATATGCATCAAAGACTTACCAATACACCCGCGCCTGGTGCAGCACTGATTTTCGGGTGTTTTCCTCCCGATCGTCCCGCAACGTGCGGTGGCTTCAAAGATGGAGGGCGCTGGCGCCATCTTGTCGCGTATCGTCACCCCGTGACGTCCTCAGGATCCAGCATCCTCGCCATGGTAGCCACGGTCTTTCCGAAGACCGAGGCGCCTGCATTTTAACTCTTCATTACAATGTGCTATCATCACATTGTAAGGAATGAGGAGGAAAATCCCCATCTACTCCCATACCTGTAGTATGGGCAGTATATGATAAGCATCGATCAGGAACAACCTAGAGTAAAGTAAAATTAAAAAAGTTAAAAAAAAAAAAAATTATAATAAAAAAAAAAACCCTAAAATTCAAGCGCCGAAAATGCGCGTCGGGTATCTTTTGTCATTTGTGGACGGGTGTAACATCATCATATGGGTATGTTGTCACGTTACTAAAACTTATACAACTATAATCCTATATGGCATTGAGCATTAAGATGGTCATGAGATTTGCCACGATAGCACTCCCTGCACTTTAATGCTGTTTTTTTTGCACATAAAAACTTCTTGAACACGTGACCACCTTCAACAATTATGTATAACAATTACTCCGCCCATGAATTGTATGTTTTTATGTGATATCCTCATCTACCCATCCCCCCCTCTGAAAATCTTTATTCTATTGTTTGTGTAAACTTAAAGTGTTTAATAAAAGAAAGATATTTTGTCGCAAAATTGGCTATGTTTGTTTTTAGTGTTTAACTTTAATTCTTTTACCGCCAATTATATGATGTGACTGTCCTATAGAAGGAATTCTGCAACATTTGGTGGTGTCATGAATGAACTATAAGATCCCTTTATGTATGTAGCCCGTGTTTTTGGTATGGCAGTATATGAGAGGATCGATCAACACCTAGAGTAAAGTAAGCCTAGGGAGCTGAAAAATGTACAAGTTTTAAACATGAAAAAAGTTAAAAAAAAAATTATAATAAAAAACCCTAAAATTAATCACCCTCTTTCCCTATAACTGATATAAATATAAACATTAAAAATCATAAACACCACATTATGTATCTCCGGCCTCCGAAAAGCCCGATCCTATCTAATATAATAACGTTTTTTCATGCGTTTTATTCCGCCCAAAGCTGAAAATGGGCACTTTTTGCCATTTTGAAAATATAAAAAAATCTATAAAAAGTGTCAAAAGATTGCACAGTCCTAAAAATTATAGGCAAAGAAAAACGCCATCAAAGTCGGCAAAAATACACCAACCACAGCTCCGTACACCAAGTATGGAAAAAGTTATTGGCGCCAAAGATGTCAAATTGAAAAAAAAAAAAATTTTTACAGGTGGTTTTAATTTTTGTTAAATTATGAAAACATTTAAACCTATACAAATTTGTATCCTCCCCATGCATCCACTGACCCAGCGAATAAAGTGACATGTTATTTGGGGCGTACAGTGACAGCTGTCAAATTCCAGCCCACAAAAAACCGCAAATGCGTTTTTTTCACATTTTCACTGCATTTGGAATTGAAGTGAATTTGTACCAAAATACGCCGTCACAGAGCTCTTTATGGGAAGATTAAAATGTATACATTTTTGAAGGTGGGGAAAGGGAAATATGGAGTGAAAAAACTAAAAATGCCAGCACAATAAATTAATGTTATAAAGATGTACAATTATGCATGTTTGGTTTTAGCATATTAAAGTTTTAAAACGGTTTCCCTTCTCACTTTTTCCTCTCAACTATGGCAACACGCCTCTCCCGGGCTTCTATTAGTAATACAGAACTCCCCCTGGGAAGTCTCAACATGACTTCTTTCAGATGGGGTCACCGTGACTAACCAGAACACTAATGGTTCTCTTATAACCGTTGAATGGGCCTGGGTGTGGCGGCTCCCCCCCCTTTTTTGTATTCATATTTTCTTTTTGTGTATACTTTTGCAGAAGCTTCTCAATGAGATTTGTGTATATACATGAAATCATGGAGAGACGGACAATAACATTAAGCTTGTCTTTATTTTATGTTTTTTGTAGTAGTTTTTTTATAACTAAGGTATAATTTGTGCACTAATAACACCATGATTTGAATGCGTTGAAGTTTCTATCGGTGAGTGAGTACATATTTCGCTATGAAAAAAAGTCTCCACTCCCCAATATCGTGGGCAGGTCCCCGCCCAGTTAGCATGGATCCACCCCGCTGTAGGCAATACATCCAAGAAAAACTTTAGGATCCAGCTTGTTGTTAGGGTAAGCCTTTATTTAATCATCATGGCATCCAATAGGTAAAATACAGGTGGAACGGTCAAGCTTGTCAACGCGTTTCTAGCACGTTCAAGTGCTCTTACTTCATACTGGGGGTGAAGTTGATCAGCCCGTTTAAATGACCGCACTAGGTTCAATCAACTCTCCCTCCCGTCAGTCTTAGCCTATCACATATCTCTCATAAAACTTTGTTACCAAATCAATACATAATTCTTTACAAATGTAAAAAATCCCATATATCTAGCATAACATTAAGAACTATCTGCATTATGAACAATATACTGTATGTCGACACGAGTGTTAGTGGTGTTTCCTGCTCCAGTTTCTTGACAACCCGATGTTCTCGGGATCCCGGTCCATGATGTCATCACGTGGTCCGTCCATTCACCTGCGATATCTCGGTAATCCTCCCTGCAGAGGGCAGAGATGGTCCATCCCGGACAACCAGTTTGGTATGTTGGCTTTGGATATCCTATCGAATGATGTTGTTGGGGTTCGTGTGGGCCGCCACTTCCGGTTGGTCCAACGATGGAGACCAATTCCCCAAATCCCTGTAATGAAATATATAAAGAATTGAAATTAAAATGCTAGAACTGAATTAAAATCAGGATATAATAAAAATATAGTTTAAGCATACATGAATGAGACAGAAAAGATGTATACATGCATATGTCCCGATTACCAGTATTAGTTGTAAATGGGGAAGAGAATATGCATGTTTGTAAGACATATGTAAGCAAAATACAAAAGCATATATATCACAATGTTTATGGGACCTAATATGGTTGTACTTTATAAATTTACATTTTTTTATATTTTTTACATTTACATTTTTTCCAGGGGTATAAGAGCGAGTATAACCAGCTAATAGTGGTACATTAGTTCATTTTTATAATTCAGTCCAAAAGGAGAGACTGTTTTTAGCTTAAATTGCCAATAGGCTTCTCTATTTCTTAAAAGTGAACTTATGTTTCCACCTCGTTTGGGAACAAAAACCTTCTCAAATGCAAACGCTCAACGTCTCATTCATGTACGCTTATACTATGTTTTTACTATATCCTGATTAAACTTCCGTGTCGACATACATGTATCATTAGTCCATACTGCAGATAGTTCTTAATGTTATGCTAGATATATGGGAATTTTTAACATATGTTTGGGGAATTGGTCTCCATCGTTGGACCAACCGGAAGAACTTCAATAACACCATTTCGATAGAGATATCTAATGCCACAATACCACACTGGTTGGTCCGGGATGGACCCATCTCCTGCCCTCTGCAGCTAGTATGGTTGAAGGGATAACCGAGATATCGCTAGGTCGAAGGACGGACCACGTGATGACATCATGTGACCGGGATCCCGAGAATAACATCGGGTTGTCAAGACAACGGAGCACGGAACACTACTAAACTTCCGTGTCGACATACATGTATCATTAGTCCATACTGCAGATAGTTCTTAATGTTATGCTAGATATATGGGAATTTTTAACATATGTATAAAGAATTATATGTATTGATTTGTGTTAACAAAGTTTTATTGAGACGATATGTGATAGGCTAAGACTGACGGGAGGGGAGGAGTTGCTGAACCTAGTGCGGTCATTTAAACGGGCTGATCAACTTCACCCCCAGTCATCCCCCGGTGTCCCTGACAAACAAAACTTTGAATAAACATAAAAAATTGTGTCTCGTAAAAATACAGACTTCATGATGAACACACAATTATTCGTATGGAGCTGTGATGTTCAAGGTGGAATTGTAGGGCTTTCAAGGCTATGTCATGCAGAATTGATGGATAAAGGGCCACTACGTCGCAGCTGACCCATGTGAATTTGTCATGCCAAATATTGTTGTGCATGCCCCTAGTACGTCTCCGCTATCTTTTAAGAAACCTGGTATTCTTTGTACTAGGGGTTGGAGAAAATGGTTCAACCATCCGCACAAATTTTCATTACTCGATCCAATACCCGAGATGGTTGGTCTCATAGGTGGTGGGCAGATAGCTTTGTGCGTTTTTGGGAGACCATGTAGGATAGGGGTGATAGGGTGTGGGACTATTATTTTTTCCATTTGTTTTTCCGTTAATACTCCCAAGGCTAACCCTTCCTTGCAAATTTCTTGCAGTTTATTGGAGAACACCTGAGTGGGATCACCATCCAGCTCCCTATATGTATCCATGTCAGACAAGAGGAGCTCGATCTGGTCTATGTAATCCTTCTTATTAAGGACCAACACCGAACCCCCCTTGTCCGACATCCTAATTACAACATCTTCCCAGCTCAAAATTAGTTTGAAAGCTAATCTTTGTTTGTATGTCATGTTATGTGTGACATTGGAATTGGCCCTGGAAATATTGTCGTGCAATGCTCTTATATCCCTTTCAACACGTTCTTGGAACAAGTTCATTGAATCTGTTCTCTCTTTGGTGAGATAGAATGTGGGATTTTTTATGTAGTATGGTCCTGGGTTGCCTACTCGTATGTAATTGGAATCTAGTGATTGTAAGGTATTGAGAGTTATTTGAGACTGGAAATCTAATGTTTTGAACTCATTTGAAACATAGACATCATCCTTATTTTCCATAACAGACATGTCATCATTTACATTGTAAAAATATTTTCTTATAGTGAGATCTCTGACAAATTTGTTAATATCCCTTATAGTATCAAATGCATTAAACTTCCTGGTCGGGACAAAATTCATGCACAGGTTCAATACTGACCTTTGGTCGTCTGTCAAAACATGGTTAGACAAATTGACAATGTCCAAGGATGTTACTTGTTCTTTTGACTCCTCAGCTTTCTCGTGGGGATGCCCTCCGGTTGTTTTGAATTTGTGCTTCCTCCCCCCACATCATTTTTTTGCTGGTGTGTCTTTCTTGTTTTTTTCTTCTTGTAATATGATCGTTTTTTCTTAGGTTCATTGTCTGTCTCTGAATCAATTGAATCACCTGAATCTCTTTCTGTTGAAGTGAAGCTGACGTTGCGTTTGTTTTGGCCATCCGCCAGATTAGATCTGCGCCTTAGGATGGTTTTAGGAGTGTGGGGAGGTTTCTCCCATCTCCCCCATTCGTACACTTGCTTATTGTTGTAGTCGAATTGATCCCTTGCGAATTTATTTTTCTTTGTGGCTATTATTGAGCCCTCGAGAGCATTTGTTGATACCATCATCATCTGTGATATTTCATCATATTTATCTTTTTCTAGTGTCTCCGATAAGTTTTTCCTGGTACTTTCAATTTTCTTTTGTAATGTTTGTAATTTAATGTCTTCCTGTTGAATTATGAGTTCCATTAGTTTGAATGAACATTCGGAGAGAGCGCTAGTACAGTCCTCAATAAAAGCCTCCGAATATAAGAATGTAGGGATCTTTTTTATGCGGAGACCCCGCGGTATCATTTTTCTCTCTACATATTTCTTTAGAGTTGTGTAGTCCCACCAAATACGTGTCTGAATGTGTAGCAGCTTTTCGAGTTGTTTACCATCCGTTGTAGGTAAGGTATATTCCTCATTGTATAAGGTAAGGTATATTCCAACACTGGTTGGTCCGGGATGGACCCATCTCCTGCCATCTGCAGCTAGTATGGTTGAAGGGAGGACCGAGATATCGCTAGGTTGAAGGACGGACCACGTGATGACATCATGTGACCGGGATCCCGAGAAGCATCGGGTTGTCAAGACAATGGAGCATGGAACACCACTAAACTTCTGTGTCGACATACATGTATTATTAGTTCATACTGCAGATAGTTCTTAATGTTATGCTAGATATATGGGAATTTTTTACATTTGTATAAAGAATTATATGTATTGATTTGTGTCAACAAAGTTTTATTGAGATGATATTGATAGGCTAAGACTGACGGGAGGTCGGGTCCCTTTAACTTGGCTTGATCCAACTTGCACCCCCATTCATTGAGTCATAGCACTTGAACGTGCTAGAAACGTGCGTTTGACAATCTTGACGCGCGTTGACAAGCTTGACCGTTCCACCTGTATTTTACCTATTGGATGCCATGATGGAATAAATAAAGGCGGTTTTACCCTAAACAACAAGCTGGATCCTAAAGTTTTTCTTGTGTACATATTTCGGCTCCCTACACACGTTAGTCATGATTACGGGCCGTTCTCTGCCTGAAATGTGACTTTCATTGTACTATTCAGATATATTGTGGAAAAAATCATTAAAGCTTCAATATTTCCTGGATGTCTTCTCAGCTGGAAAATTTTCTTTCGGACTTGGCCTTTTCATCCTAACAGCGGGGTTTACGTGCTAGATGAGGACCAGGTACCGAGAGCAGAAGTGAGCTGGTCTCTATGTAAATCAGATCATGGACAAATTTACTTGCATTTGGCAACCATGGGCACTTTGTCTTATGTTGATCTATTTGCCTGAATTCTACATCACTGTAGGGGGGCGTTGGGTGTCAATGCAAGCTCTTTATTTGAGTCTTGTTTCCCTCTTCCAATGTGATATCCCCTTCGCCCTGCTCATTCTCTTGATTCCCTTTTCTTCTCTCCACCCCCTCTTTCTTTCCTATTGTTCTTGCTTTTTACACTTGTAACTCCACCCACATCACATGGCCACGCCTACTTGTTTTGACCCCGCCCACAGAATGGGGCCACTTTAACAGTTTTTTCCAGGGCCACTTTAAATTCCCAGTCCGCCCCTGTTTATCTACATGAACTGTGTCAACAAACACCTTTTAGTAGTGTACCCACTATTCATAATGGAAACTCCTCCTCATCTGCATTTATTAAGTCCTGCGCAACCTATAATGCTATTGATGTATACTGTTATTAAGAACAATATTGTATTTTTGTATACATGATTGTATGCAAACAGCTTTTCTTGAATATTGTATTTTTGTATACATGATTGTATGCAAACAGCTTTTCTTGGAATAAATTATATTGAATATAAATAGGGGCCTGAGCCTTATATCAAAAATGTCTGTGTCCTTTGAGAGCTAACTTATGTGCACCAGGACAATCTATTATGCCCAGCTTCTGGCCCCGGCTCATGGATGGAGCCTGCACCAGAAGTAGCAGGTGTCAGCTGTATATTACAGCTGACACTGCGTTCTGACACTAGCGATCGGAGATGGCTCCGATCACGAGTGTTAATCCCTTACATGCCGCAGTCAACCATGATGTCCGATCACGAGTGTTAATCCCTTACATGCCGCAGTCAACCATGATGCGTAAGGGTATTCCGCCTAAGGATCGGACCCCTTGTGCCACTTACCGGGGGGATCCAATCCGCCTAAGGATCGGACCCCTTGTGCCACTTACCGGGGGGATCCAATCCTCTTTTGGGCAGCAATGAGGTCTGCCAAGTGCCTCGGGCTGCCTGATGTTCAAGGCAGCTAGACCCCTTACGGGTCTGACTTTAAACTGTCTGAGTATGCGTGAGCATGCCAGACATTTTACACTGCTCTACAATGCATTAGTTTTGTAGAGCAGTGTATTGGACTTGAACCAGCTTTTACAGCAGGTGCAAGTTTATATAAAGTAAAGAAAGTAAAAAAAAAAGTTTAAAACATTAAAATAAATAAATATAATATAACCACCTAAAATGTCACTTTCAAACACAAACACTTAATAAAGTATAAAAATACACAACAGAATTGTTATTATACCCAAATGGTAAATGCCGCAAAAAAACCCCCAAAAAACATTCCTAAAAAAGATACCGTAATTTTTAGTAACCTTTAAAAATGTTATGCAATCTAAAATAAGACCACTAAAAAGAACAACTCTGAAAACCTGACGTATTCGGAAAAACCGCCGCATTTAAAAACCGAAATGTGTCGCTTGGGAAGCGCTCACCTTCACCTGCTATGGGATGGTGCATTCCGGGGCGTTAAGATTATTTTCGGCGCAGCAGCGCCACCTGGTGGACGGCGGAGGAACTACCTTCTTAAATCCCAGCCGGACCCGAATCCTGTGCAGAGAACGCGCCGCTGGATCGCGAATGGGCCGGGTAAGTAAATCTGCCCCATTATGTCCACTGGTAAGTGAAAAAAAACTATGTCCTATATTACACTAAAAATATATAGCATGTGAGTGAAAATTCAAGTCAGAAAACCAAACATGCTGAACATACACTGAAATATACCCATTTTGGTAATATGTGTGGATATAGGTCAGGGACCAGGGTCTGTAATTGGTAGCGCGACACCTTCTTCAGTGGTCTGCATGCAACCAGCGTTCTGCAGGGTGACTCCACAACTCATGTCCAATTATTTCAAGTTACCCAGCCTTCTATATGTTCCCTCTATCATCTAGTCTAGAGGTCTCCTATATGGTCTCTTTAGTGTTGAGACCTTCTATATGTTCCCTCTATCATCTTGTTCTGCACAGGGAGAGGCGCTTTACGTAACCTGCTGGCATCGCGCGCCGCCTCCCATTCACGCATGCGTCTACCGCCCCTCCAGTGCCAGCTAAGCTCTGCCCTCTCCTGCGCACTGGTCTCAGCACACAGGCCGCCGCCGCAGCGGTGACACATCGACTCCGAACACTGGGCTGTGCGCTGCCCGCGTGTTCATCCGCGCTGGATCTTCATGCCTAGTCTCCGCCCACCCTCTCAGCGTGTCCAAGAGAAAGTCAAGTCCCTCCTCCCATAAAAGCGGAAGTGGAGGGGCCGCTCTGGGTGAAGCCTCTGTTAGCCCCTCCTCTCCCGGGCTGCCGCAGTGAAATTGGGCGCGTTTGCGCAGTGACGTTCCTTTTTTTGTTGGAAGGTAAGGAAGGGATAGCATGGCGCCCGGGTTCTCGTGCAGTAGGGCGGCGGGATGACACGCCGTGAGTGCGGAAGCCGCTCCGTGGCACGGCGGGTCAGGAGGTCGGCTGACGGCGAGTAGCGGGGTAACGGCTGGCGTCGAGCGTAGTCTCGGGGAGTGGACGAGGCCGGCTCGGGCGGGGACTGGGCGCCACGATGTGGCGGGACATTGAGTGCTGAGCGCGCCGTGCAGCTCCGCGGGGCGGAGGAGGTGGTGCGGCGGCCATGCGGCCCTGGGTGAGGCACTGGGCCCGGTCAGATGCAGCGTCCTCCTGCACAGCTGCTGGCGTGTACCGCTAGGCCTCCGGGGAGAGCGCAGTCATGCCGCCGCCGTGTGGAGGGGGAGCTCCATGGCGCCACTGCTGGGCGATGCTGGCTGGGGCTCAGCCGTGACACCGGGCGGGCGGTTTCCGTCTCCTCGGGCGCTCGGTGCTCACACGTGGATAGGAGGCCCCCGGCGTGTGTGGGGGTGGGGGCTGCTGGCGCCATGTGTCATCTATGGCGGGGGCCTCGGTGATCACGGGGAAGTGGGCCCTGGTGTGATCAGGAT
Organism: Engystomops pustulosus; assembly: GCA_019512145.1. NCBI lineage: Eukaryota > Metazoa > Chordata > Amphibia > Anura > Leptodactylidae > Engystomops > Engystomops pustulosus. The sequence goes on along the minus strand of CM033643.1, from coordinate 58,789,839 downwards.
GGGTGTCCCAATTACCACTGCAGCACCCCATAGCACAGGGCTGGTGGGGAGGAGGTCACTAGTGGCTCAGGTAACATATTGCTGATGGATGTGCCCAGTATCATTGCAGATCTCCTAACTTGCTGTTCACCATCTCTCCAGTACCCGTAGACACCCATCAATATGGCAGATGATATAGATTTCACCACTGGAGATGCTGGGGCTTCCGCCACTTTCCCCATGCAATGCTCTGCTCTGCGCAAGAACGGATTTGTGGTTCTGAAAGCTCGTCCCTGCAAGATTGTGGAAATGTCGACTTCCAAGACTGGCAAACATGGTCATGCCAAGGTAAAGATAAGATGTTCTATATTAAGTGTCCTTACAAACTGATAGTTGGCTTGTATGATAATGTTACTTTGCTGTGTTTTTTCTTTGTAGGTTCACCTTGTTGGTATTGATATCTTCACTGGTAAGAAATATGAAGATATCTGCCCCTCCACCCACAACATGGATGTCCCAAATATCAAGAGATGTGACTACCAGGTAATTATTCTGCAGGGCTTAGTGGTGATCTGCCGTAGCACTGGGCCAGTCTAGGTGTAGCACACAAAGGACCTCAGTTCTGGAAAGGGGAGCAGGGAAACTTGTAGTATCTCTCATGATGGATGCTTATAATATATCAGGAAACTTGTTCCGGTCTTTGTGAGTGTCTTGGCTTTCAGAGATCCTTTGGTGGAAATCAGTTTCTGTAGGGTTTGATATTTGTTTTTAGAGCTCCTTTACCATTCCCTGCTTTCCCTTTAGTGTTTGGAGGCGCTGGGGGGTATTTGTGCTTAGTCAGTTTCTCCTCTAAAAATCTGTGCATGCATCATGTGTTCATAGAGAAGTGGTTGCCAGACATCTCCTAGTAGCCATTGTCTCCAAAGAAAAACCTATAGCTGGATGTCAGGATCATCGAATCTAACGAATATCCAATGCCAGTTTCTATTCATTATATCCCTTACTTTGCATGTTGAGCCTTGCATTAGAGGTAGATGCTTATGGTACTTCATTAATTCTATAAAGAAAAAGGGGCACAGGCATATGCCAGGAGACTTTCACTATTGTATATTGCCTTTTAGCATTTCTGCCGTGACTAAAAGCGTTACACAGGAGCACTCACTGGGAAATTTTAACTTAGATTTGCATGATTCAGAGCGAAGTTTGTATTAGGATGCTTCCGTCTTACTGTAAACCTATCAGCAGATGACTGCCCTTCTCTATGCAGACAGTTATGACTCGTTGTCCGGACAAGTTTCTGCTTTCCAGTTGATCTAACAGCAGAATCTAAATCAATAGCACAAATATGTTAAGCTATTGTGAATGTGGGGGAAATATACTATTGCTATTGGAGTCTGGGGTTTTTGGGTAACTGGCATACTGCTACAAATACCACAAGTTGCTCATGCAAAGCCTTTTGCTTATGTGAAATGTACTGGGGAAGGGGGGTCATTATATTTGGTTTAGACTTTTGGCAGTTTTCTTGTTAATGGTTTATATTGGAGGGTGGAATCGGCCATGCAACTTTACTGTAGTTCCAAATTTTTCATTAACACCTTAAACTTTTCCTAAATCTTCTCAGGAGTAATTTACTTGCAGCAAAATTCCTGTTATATACATCCACATCTGGATTCTAAAGATGCATGGGCACAACACACTGTTGTGGTGACCTTTGCTGGGAGTGGGAAAAGTAAATTTTTTTTTTTCCATAAATGGGCCAAAATGCTGCAGCCATTAAAGATGGTCTCCATGGAGTCCAAGTCACCTGAGGGACAAGGTGAACTTTTGACATGTTAAGCTAGTATGTCATGTTACAGCAAGTCCTGACATTGGGGCAATGCTTTGTGACATTTGGCAATGTATATAGTCCTGCTCCAAATGAATGATGCAAATGAGGGCTTGTTATAAACTTGGAGTTTCCGTCTACCCAAGTTTTACACCAACTTTGAATTGGCAGCAAACAACCTTATGATCTGGTGGCTGTGTTCCAATATTTTGAGGCTCAGCTCTAAATGAAATGTCGCTACACATGTTGGACATGGTGTCACCCTGGCTCTATTAACCTAGGGTGAGGGTTTGTGCACCCGTAGATTATGATGAACACTAAGCCACTTGTATGTAAGGACTTGACGGTGGTGGTGATTTAGTTGCAATTCCTGGTGCAAAGCTGGGAATTGCAACTACTCTGCCTTCTACACCAGTGCTGCAGTGGGCTAGTACAGGCCCATGCCTACAGCCTGTGTCCATCGAGGCGCATGCTTGGCCAAAATTGTACGCAAGGTCTGAAGTCAAACCAGACCTGCCAGGATTATCAGGAGGCTGGAGCTTTTTATCTGGCAGATGCCAATTTCATTGTCATACACTGTCACACTTTGCACCAGTGTGTGATAAATGTGGTCCAGTGTATCCAAGAACATCAGACAGGTTCCCACAAACCTTGACATGCTTAATACACTATGCAGAGGGCGGTTGGGCACTTGTGACGACTGGCTGCTTTTTGTACCAGTCTTATTCTCCCCCTTCCCTGAGTATAAGTGGCAGATATGAAGTTAATCCTTTTAAAGAAGTTTTGATACATCATGACTAGAGCATTGATGTGTAGTTCTTGGCACACAGCTACAGTGAGCCTGAACATGCAATTGGTGGGTGCAGCAGATCCATGTAGATGCACTGTTACAGAATTCCCAGCTTCTACCTTGTCATCACATCGATAATCTATTGCAAGCCAGAAGTCTCCATGGCTTAGGCCAGCAATGATATGTCCAGTCCTCGGACTTGTCCTGGGTTGTGAGGTTTTATAGCCCTGTAATACATCTCCTGAATTATTATGGCAGCATCTGGATATCCTGTCCATTCTGTAACAGGAGGGATTTCTATCAGTAAGCATAATTGAGGGGTGCACTAGTTTGCCTGAACAGAGAACAGCTTCTCTATGGTGTAGACTCTATATCATGTAGTGTAACATAAAACAGTCTTGTAGCTGTCTGCATCTGCCCTGGGGCTTAAGAACTGAATTTTGGATGCAAAACTCTTTAGAAGGCAGCCTTTAAAAAATTGATTCACATGTTGGTGGAAAAAGCTTTAGTAGGATTGTTTTGCACAACACCTCTTTATGTACAAAGTTCTGAACTTGTGGGTCTTAAAATGTCAATCAGTTTTGGTATACTTTTGTCATAATATATAAACTTCATAACTAATTCATCGTGTGCCCAATGTTAGAACTTTTGCACAAAGATGAAGTCATTCATGTCATCTCATGAAAGCCACACCTGGCTACATTGATTGAACAGTTAGAGATGTAACCTTCACAACATAGACCTGTTAATAATAAAAATAGAGAACCTTCAGCAATGCATTATTTCAGTTCCTGTTAAGATTACATTTGCTGAATATTTTTTTTCTCCTAGCTGATCGGTATTAATGACAAATACCTGTCCCTGCTGACTGACGGTGGTGATGTCCGTGATGACCTTAAGCTGCCAGAAGGAGACCTGGGAAAGGAAATAGAAGCTAGATATGAAGCAGGAGATGAGATCATGGTAAGTCAGGTTTTCTATAGAGATTCTAGAATGCTTGTTACCTGGACAAGCATTCGGTGTAACTGGATTGTTGGTACAACTTGCCCACTGTCTATTCTGCTACATACTTTCTACTGAATTGTGTGCTATACAGAAGTGATGGCAACTAAAGATTAGAGGTTTTGGTATAATATGGCTTGCCTTACCACAGAAAGTCATAAGTATCTAGTGTGGCATCTGCAGTCCAGCTTAATGAGCTGTCAACGCAAGAATCAGCAGTGGCCCAAACATACTTTATAACATGGTTCATTATGGAAGTGACCCTTAAATATAACATTATGCTGCTCAAGGAGTGTGCCTTGCCTCCAGGAAACGCTACTGGTCATGTGTGCCAATTAAGTACTGCTTGACCAACAAAACAAAGCCTTCAACTTGCTCAGTTGTTGGTGGTGGTGGGGGGGGTTATTTTTACTTCTGTAGAAAGTTAATATAATTTGGTTATTGATGAAAACCTACTAACCTGCAGCATTTTAATGCTTTATCACAAGTGGTGCAAAAGTTAAAGGAAACCTAATCAGGTTTTGTATGTTTTCACCATAACATTAATGCCTACAATATTATGAATCATTTAATGGAGCATAACACTTCAGTCTTGTAATGTTTATGTAAATTAGGCTACTCCTCACCCCCACTAGCCTGTATTGATGCTGACTACCAGCTCCTCTTAAGAATGCAGCTGCATGCTCATCAAATCAGTGCAGTAGCTCCAGCTTCACAAAGCCACGTTGCTGTAGCTCACTTGATACATGCTACTGGGGTGTGGAGTATCCTGTACTCCCTGTCTACAGTGCAGCTACTCTATGCCCCAGTGGCTTGACGGGAACATAAAAATTACAATTGTAAGGGGTAATGCTATATTAAATGATTTTAAAAAAAAAATGATTGATGTTACAGCAGAAACCTACCATGGGATCAGGTAGATCCCTGATGGTAGGTTTTGCTTTAACATTAATACAATTTAGTTGTTCCAAGATGAATAAAGAGCTTGGCCTTTATACATTGGAAAGCCACTTGCATCTTTGTCTCATGTATACCTTTTGGGCTGTTGAAATAGACCAAATGCTGAACTAGGGGGGATGATTTGTATGGAAATTCAAAAAATTGTACTGGTCATTTGTATTCTAATCTTGTATTTTAATCTCTTCAACAGATCTCGGTCTTGTGTGCTATGGATGAAGAATGTGCAGTAGCCATCAAGGCCATGACCAAATAAACAGGGATCCCCGGCTCGAGCTTTCTGCTCAGGTCAAGATAAATAGATCTTCAATTTGGTTCTGATTGTCACCAAAGCTATGGCCTTCACAAAAACCTCATTTCTTTTTGACTTGTTTGCAAATACTGCTGGATTCTAAATTTTGGTTCTGCAGGTTAACTGGTAATTTCCAAATCGCTGCACTGCAGATACTTCTTGAGTTACCTTTCACATTCCTGAGGCGTTCATTTAAGGGTCCAAACTAGTGACTCTTTAAAATGAGGTATTCCACATCAGTCTGCCCACAATGTGTAGTTGAAATCAGGCTTATAGTTAAATTGGTGAAGGCACCTGGGATTAAAAAGGTAATTTAATGAAGCAAATGTTATGATGCAAATTGTCTACTCCTTACTAATATGTAGAATGAGAAGTCTTAGAATATTAAACAAGGTTAAATCTATTGCATGTTAGGCTGTTCAGTGTCCAAGTGATGTACTTGGAAGTTAAAGTGAGTGATTTAGAAATGCCAGTTGATGCTCCTTCTCCTGCCCCTTACAGAAATAAATAAATACTGGTGGCCATGTGCAAGTAAATTGTATTACCTCTGTATTCTCCTCAGCCAACATGTTGGCTTGCATATTGTAACCTTATCAAAAAATGGTGTCAAAGCCTGCTTACAGCCTAGACAGGCACTGGGTATATTGGGTGATCATACATGGCACAAAATGAGGATAAGAGTTGTTAATGCTACAGATTTTCACTCGAGGCCTTTGTCATCAAACTTAAAAAAATAAAAATAGAAAAATGCAGTTCAGTTGCTTTTTTTTCTTTTATTGTATTTATCTTGAAATATTAAACCTAGTAAAGACCTTCCCAGGAATTGATTTTGCGGTGCTTCCAGTGTGATTTCTTTTACTTTTTTGATACAAATATGAACAGGAAAATGGATTTGGCATCAACCCAAAACTCCTTGTTAGAGAATGTGTCCTGATGCTGCTTTTGTGGTCTGTTAAGTAATGACAATGAAGTTAGAAATCTATCAAATTGACAGCTGTGATACCACTATTTTAGGTGTCTTACACTCTCATTAGTGCTGACTGTGTCCTTGTAGCTCTAAACCTCTGTCCCAACAAATGCCAGTCTTCAATTCCTTATTTCTAGTTGGAATAATGGAGAAATAGCACAATTTAGAGATTAAAGACCATATCCACAATTTATGAGAATACCAAAGTGGAGTCGTTAATGCAGAACTTGAGCCAAATTCTATCTTAAACAGGGAAACTTTGATATACATCGTGAGGTCTGTCCTATATATCACTTCCAGCAGATGATATTGAGTCTAAATCTGTCACTCCTGTAATCTGACATCTGATGAGATTTCTAATGACTTGAAGCAATCAAGTAACTGTAAGGAGTTACCACTTTAAATGCTGAATAATCAAGTGAAATACACTAAGTAAACTGGGAGTTAATCATCAGCTTCAAGCCACAATGTGAAAGGTGCAAAGAGTGGGACAGAACTTCTTTGCAAAGTTTACAATATCATACACTACTCACTTCTGGCATGAAGAACTGTTGAAATGTTAGACTTCAAATCGGTGTCCAGGGTGTTTGCTGCATTAGTGGTCACATAGTATGACTTCTGGATATTCTCAAAGTAGGTGTAATGAAGCAGGAAATATTCTTATGGCGGTGCAAACTAGTCTTTTGGCAGTCTGGTATATTGATATTTAATTTTTAAGTCCTTTTAAATTGGTTTACTGTGTATATTATGACCAGAAGCTTTTAGGTGCACACATCTTAAAGTGACATCAATACAACTTAATGTATGGTGCCTCGTCTATTTAATGCAAAAGTTTTGCATGACCTAATACAAAGCCATTTACCTGTACATCCAGAGCTATAAATCTGAAATAATTGGTGGTAAAGGGGGTTATTGTGAGTTGCCTTTAAACGCTCTGCCCCATGTGGATCCTGAAGAAACTGATTTTTCCTAACTTGTTGGAACATAGTTCAGCTCTTAAAGCAAACATGCCTTGCATGCATTTTGTATAAGTTTGTTCCCAATACCTGGAAGTGTCCAGCTGAATAAGTTTCGGCCTGTATCATCTGCATGAATTGTAAGTTTATTGAATAGTATAGTTATGGGGATGTTGCAGAAATGGAGTTTGGCACTGGATGACAGTGCATGAGGTAAGTACACTGTCCTGACAACTTATCACTTCCAAACAACTGCACTACTGTACATTTCAAATTGGCCGGTAATAGCTGGGCCTCCACTTCAGGAATTGGAAACAAATGTGGGAATTGGCATGAATTTTCTCTATGTATTGGGGGGTGTAATGGCTTCATTACTTCACACTGCCATTCATTGTCTTTACAGTACTGGAGCCTTGTTCTTGCACCACATATTCAACAAACAGTATATGCTTTTGTGATTTTGCTGTATGCTGCTAAACAAGTAACACTAACCTGTATGTGGATTTGTAGCATTCACGGCCTGTGGTTTGTTTTGAAGCTGATCTAGTAACTTATAGATGTGAATACTGGGGATGAGGAATTTTAGAACTTTTTTTTGGATGGGGGGGGATTCTGGGAAGGACCTGATGCTTTGCAAGACATTTCATAGATGAGGCTGCATTGCCTGCAGCTACATTGTGTAGTTTGAACCTGATGCTGGTCCTAAATTAACAATGGTTATGGCAACACAAAAAGTTGCATAACAAGCAATAATCACCATTTCACATTGCAGAAAAGTCTTCTAGTTTACCACCCTTACTATGTGCAGCATACATATGCGATGGTTGTCGTCTAGTTCCTATTCAAACGCCCATCGCTATAACTTGTCTGTTTATCAGCCTTCCAGTTTCTTCACTGCATATGTTGTAGATGGCTGCATCATGCTTTGCATCAGTTTTGTTTTTAAGTTGGTGCGAATAGATGAAAGTTTGGTAGGAGATAGAAGGGTGGTGACACGAAGTTTGTACTTTGAGAAAATGTTTTCTAGTCTTTAATGTTGTATGTTTGCCCTGCATGCTGTAACAATGACATTGCAGATCACAATTTGGGGGGAGGACTCCTGTAAACAAACTTTTTTACCTTTTTTTTTTTTTTTTCTCCTCTCCTCTGAAGGTCAATTTACTATTTATACATCAAACCGTACATAGACAATTCTATAAATGAGGGAATTGCAAATGTCTGGTAAACCTATTGTAGGTCTTATGTATTGTATTAGTTTTGACATTTTCACATTGTACAGAAGTCTAGCAGCCTTGTATATTTTGCATTTCACTGTAAAGTTAAACCCTAATTGGTTAAATCAAAACATGTTAAGTTTCAAGATTGTGTTACTAGGTTATAAATTGTGGATTGAACAAAATTAACAAGATCAATAAAACTTAGGTGATTTCTGATGTCTATATCTAGTCCTTTTTATTGGTGTGCTTGTATACTATACAAATGAAGTCTGGCAACTTCACACTGTAGACTTGTGTGAAAAAGAGCATCTGTCATGTCATTGACCAAACCTCTACAGCTATTCTTATATTGATAAGTGGCGGGGTGTTAACACTTCAGTGCCCAAAATGGCGCATTTTTAGTAGGCAGATCAGAGATCTAGGCAGTAATAAAGTTAGAGGGGTGTTCCCACTTGGGCAAATTCATTTTATTGTTTGTATGATAAATCTGACCATGGTTGCACGGCTCGTTATCACACAGCTCTGATTACGCTATGTGACATAACAAGCTGCTCCTGTGTGACCATGGTCAGATTTCTGTCCACTGGAAGCTTTCTATAGAAGGACAGCAAGCAGAGATGTAGAAAACAATGGGGAATTGATACAGAAAGTACATTGGAGATTTGTATAACTTCATCAGATAAACAATATTACTTTGCTGAAGTGGGAATAGCCGTTACCTCATCAGTGACAAGACCATGATCAGTACCATTTGTTGCCCACGATAGAGAGCTTGTTTGTTGGAGTAAGATTTGTATTTTCCAATGGGTTAATTTTTATGGTAAAAATAGCATGATTCACATTTATTAACCCTGTCCTACAGTTAAACAGAATAAAATGGCTATCTTTCCACTTTTTAAAATGAATACGGTCACTGCAGTATAATCAAACTACTCTGTAGGTTAATACAATTAAGGAGACACCATGATTTTATTAATTTTTTTTTTTTTATAATTTGCATATTAGAGCCAGTCTTGGAGTCTGGGAGGTCCTTTGACCTCCGGCTGTCTTGGCAATAACCCATTTTCCCAAATTTTAAAATCAAATCAATATTTAAAAAAAAAAAGAACATTATTACTGAATTCCCTATTTCGTGTCAGTCGTTTTGACATATAATGGGTATAGTCTCGGGTAAATGACGACTATGGCGATGCTTTTTGTAGTGTAGCTGGGGATTTTTAATTTTTTTTTAATTATATGGGGAAATGTCAATGTGTTTTTATGAATATTAATATTTTGTGTGTGGGTTTTTTTTTAAACTTTGTTCCCCTCGGAGACATTTTCACTTTTTTTATTTTTTTTCCTTTCACAAGTTTTCCACCCTATAACTGAGGCATCTATAAGAGCCTCAGTTGCAGGGGAAATGAAGACCTGTGACTGGGGATTCTGATCAGAGCTGGACTGGGTCTAAGTAAACCCAGTAGCTCTGTTTAACCCCTTTAGAACCGCGATGCTGTGAGGAGCGTCAAAGGGGGAGAAGCAGTAATGACACCTGGAGACCGGGTCCTGGTCCTGTGGGAGCAGTAGAAAACTACAGCGACATCTCTCGGGACCTGCGCCCGTTGCTATCTAAAGTCTGCAGGTGGTCCTAGATGAGTTAAGCGAGTAATGATCTGCTGCAAAATAGAAGTTGAGCTGTGATTGGCTTCTAACTGCCACAGCAGACAATGGCACCAGTGTATAGTGGTAAATAAGTGTCTTGGAAAACGCAGGGGGGGGGGATGATCACAGAGTGCGGCTGTGCAAAATTTGGTGATTATAAATGCCATGGTGCATAATCCTTTACCGGACATACATACACTCAGCTTTATATATAGGTGAAGGTCACAGTTTATCTCCCTCCACAATAATTTCTGTACATGTCACAACATATCTAGAAAACTCCAACATGAATTCAAAAAGCTGTTACTGCCTGGGGCAATTGGGCTTCCTGTAATGAAGGCAGGGAGTTCTAGACTGAACCTTAGAGAGAGGCTGCGGATGTTTTGTATCTAGACTTTGTCACTAATTTGATGAAGGTTGCTTCCTAAAATGAGACTGCTGGGACTAGGGGAAATTCTGTCTATTGGATTAGCAATTGACTAATTAAAAAACAGAGGGTCTTCATTAATGGCACTTTCTCAGATTAGGTTGAAGTTACCAGTGGGGTGCCACAGGTCACAGGTGTCAATATTGGGTGATCCTACTTTTTTTTTACGCAGTAGAGTTTCAATATATGCAGATGATACAAAGATCTGTAATGTTATTACAGAGAAGGATAGAATAATATTACATAGGGATGTATGGAAACTGGAAGATTGGGGGAGAAATGGCTCGTGAAGTTTAATGCATTTAAATGTAAGTTTATGCACTTCTGTAAAAAAAAACGATAAGTACAATTATGTTTTAAACGGTGAATTACTTGATAAAACTTTAGCAGAAAAAGCCTTGGGGGTATCTGTGTATGTTACATTTTATTTTAGTGACCAGAGCCAGACAACTGCTAATAAGGCAAATAAAATTATGGGATGTATTAAGAGAGGCATAGATTCTCATGATAGGGATGGAGTTTTGCCCTAAAACAAAACACTGGTCAGTTTACAAATGGCATAGTGCATATCACCATGATCTAGAATACCGTAATAAGGTCCACAGTATTTCACACACTGAATGTGCTTGTCTAAATGTGGGCAGCCCATATTAGGGGAAATATTCCAGTGGTGTTACTTATAACATCCATTAAGATGCAGTGGACAGTAGAAAGTGTAGAAAGAGATGATTGATCTGGAACAAGAGATGTAACTTTTGTGGGTAAGTAATAATTTGCATTTGATTACAGGCGGTCCCCTACTTAAGAACACTCGACTTACATACGACCCCTAGTTACAAACGGACCTCTGGATATTGGTAATTTATTTTACTTTAGTCCTAGGCTACAATAATCAGCTGTAACAGTTATCAAATGTGTCTGTAATGAAGCTTTAGTGTTAATATTGATTCTTATGACAACCCAACATTTTTAAAATCCAATTGTCACAGAGACCAAAAAAGCTCTGGCTGGGATTACAATGATAAAATATGCAGTTCCGACTTACATACAAACTCAACTTAAGAACAAACCTACAGACCCTATCTTGTATGTAACCCGGGGACTGCCTTGTATTTAAATTGTATGGAGGATGTATTTAAGCTGGTATTGAATAATATAAACAAATCACACAACAACTGACAACAGCAGAAACCATCCGCAAATATGGTGAAAAAAAATATCCAAAATAAGCGTTTTAGCTATTCAAAAATAATTTTTGAAAGATTCCCAAATGGTATCATGAAAAAATTCCCAAAAGGCATAGATGAAAACTTTTTTTAAGGACTCAGCCAGTTTATAGATTAAGGCTAAGTCCCATCTTTTGGATTCTGACCTGCGTCGCTTTATATGGTTAGAACTTTTGAATTCTGTTACTCATCAAAGCAATTCTGAGATTGTTTTTTCCTCACGTTGTACTTAATTTTAGTGGTAAATGTTGGCTGTTTTACGTTTATTTACAAAAATAAATTTTGATGAATTTTTTGAAAAATTTGCCATTTTCGAAATTAAAAATCTTTGCGTTTTCAGGCAGATAGATTTACCACCTAAATAAGTTGCTGAATAACATTTCTCATATGTCTACTTTACATTTTCATCATTTCTGAAATGTCTGGATAATTTATTTTGATGTGACACGGCTTACAAATCGAATATGGATTTTCCGTATTTTCAGAATTGACTATTTTGGGGATAAATACTGTTTTGAATGAAATTTTACATATTTAACATCAAAACCCCCTATATAATCAACCCATTTTGCACCCCTCAAACTATCAGAAACAGCTTTTAGGAAGATTTAACGGATTAAACACCCCTGATCGGAGCCCACTCAGACCGCGGGTGTTACACTGGGGTGTCGGCTATTAGTTATAGCCGGCACCCCGTGTGTCCTGATGCCGGTTCGGCTAAGATCTTGAGCTATAGCGGACGCTAAGTCACTGCGCTCGGACGCTGAGCGCCAAGAGGTTAAAGCATAACAAGAATTACACATACAAATTTGGTATCTTCAAGATTGTACTCACCAGAAAAACATAGGCGATTAGTCATTTGCATGGCAAAGGGAAAGCCATAAAAACAAGGCCTGCAATAAAATGGCAAAAGTTTTTCTTGTCATTAACACAGTATTTTCTATAGTCCGTACAGTTGAAAAAAGACATGTTCATCAAGTTCAACCAAGGAAGGGAAGGGATGTAAGAGAACATAATTCTATATTATAACATAAGCATCAATGTTATTTTGCTGAAATAATTTGGATTTTTATTCCAGCTTTCTAATGCTGTATGCTTGAGGGCGCATTCACTCGATACGTTGCGCTTTTTTGATGCATTACAAAGGCTTCAGCTTTGATCACATGCCAAGGTTACATTGCGTTACATTGCGTTTTAGATGCAGTTGAAATGCAATGTAACCTCAAGGCGCGTTCACACGTTGCGTTTTGACCAGCGTTTTCATTGCGTTTGAAACACATATACAACAGCTGAGGAGAGGTGATTTGCCTAATTACATCACTGTTAACGTTTCCGTTTACAAAACGCATCGTAAACGCGATGTTAACGCATGCGTTAACAAAGCGTTAACGCATACGTTAACATTGCGTTTACAAACGTAAACGGTAATGTAATTAGGCAAATTACCTCACATCAACTGTTGTATATGCGTTTCAAACGCAACGTGTGAACGTGCCCTCAGCATGTGATCAAAGCTGAAGCCTTTGGGATGCGTCAAAAAACGCAACGCATCGTGTGAACGCCCACTTTTGTACTCTGCTTAAGAATACAATAGTACTGGATGCTACTGTTGGAAATTACTACACTCAACTGCTGGCAGATTTTGTCCACGTGTTATAAAAATTTAGGAGCTGGGCTGGGGAGGAATTTAAGAAAAAAAAAAACCTGTTCACACCACCTCCACCACTACTGGTGTCCCGTGTTTACAGGGACACGGAAGCTCAGTTCCGACAACTTCTGGGAAGCCTGGCATGCCCCTTCCATCTCCTGTTCCAGCGCTGGGACAAAGGGACGGGTGTTCGTGCCAGGTTGCCCGGAAGCTGTCAGAGCTGAGCTTCCGTGTCTCTGTAAACATACTGCTCATGTATAATATATTGTATCTATTGCTCTTTATCTTTCACAGAAGTATCAGGTGTGTTTTGACCAAAAACATAAAAAGGATAAACCAAATCTATAAAGAAACCTTTGTTGACTTAAAGATACCTGTCACCTCTTCTGACACGTCTGTTTTAGTAAACACTTGCTTTCCCCATAACAATTCTGGAGCATTTTTCACATAACTTTGTTTTGTGCTATTCCTCTGTTATTCCTCAATTAATTTACACTTGGGGGTTGCCTCTTATCAAAAGGGTCCTTCCCTACAAAGTCTGGCATTATCAGGGTGCGTGGGGAAACACCCATCTGTGTGTTTTTTTATTGTTATTTTATGAAAAAAAAAAATCTATGTCTGCACAACTAAGAAACATTTTGAGGCATCACCTAAAGGCTCCAACCATGATAAAAGCCTTTGAAACGTAATGTTACATGTGATCACGGGGGAAGCCTTTGTATGTTGTGCATCTCAAAACGCACTTCTGAACGCGCCTCAGGGTACATTATAGATTTAATTTTTATCATTCTTCAAACGCATGCTGTAATGCATCTGTCAAAGAACAACAAAAACCAACAAACAATTGTAGCCCTACTATTCATTAATTGTACTAAAAACATATCTATGTCAATGTTTTCTTTTATTGAAGGAAATCCAAATAAGATGGACAGACGCTTATGTGATGCATATGTTGTCTATAAACTGCCATGTTAATAAAAAATGGATATTTGATTTTAAAAACGTACCAGGCTATATGGGTCCAAACTCACAGAATAAGAAAGGATGCACAAAGTACACTAAGGGGGTTATGTATCTTATTGGTGTAGAATTGCACTACTATAGCCTGCAAACTTTCAGACCTGAATGCTCGCACACTATAGCTAATGCGCAGGCGTGCAGCAGGAATGCCTACTCAGCTGCCAGCTGTGCCCCTTAAAACACCCAACGTCCACTTGGCATGGAGATGACGTGAATGGGGAAATAATCACAATTACTGTTGGTTCACTAGTAATTGCAATTATTTCAGGGTTTATAAGCCAAAGACATGGTGTACAAGCCTTGATAAATTTCTCCCTATACGTGCATCTGTCCATAGATATTAATATATATTCTTGTCTTTTGGGTTAAAAAAATGTTGGTCGGAACGAGATGTGCATGTAGTCAAAGGCCCAATTCATGTAAGTCATTTGCTTCAGTTGTTGTTAAATCTGGCACACGGGTCTGACTGAGCACTGCACCCCCTTCAGTGCAGAAATTTGTGTCGCATAAAGAATAGTGCAGCCGCGCCACAAAGCGGTCGCGTGCCACACAAATGTGGTGCAGACACCTCTTAAATACCTGTGGAAGCAGTTTACACTGAAAAGAAAGTGCAAAGTCCAGCAGAAAACGGGTGCAAGGACCTTAGTGGGCCACTATAAATGATAATAATAATAGACACAGACTCCTACACACTGCTAAAAGCTCCTACAGTAGGCGGGTGAGCACCAAAATTGGATTATGAAACAAGGCAATTTTCTGATGAGTCAAGTTTTCATATGGAGTGTGTGCATGCTTCACTTATGTGGGGAAGAAATGTTACCAAAATGTACCACAAAGAAAAATGTAGGTGGAGGCTAAGGCCCCCTTTACACTTGCTTTTTTTTAACACATGTGTTTTGCGAATGTTTATGATAAATGGTGCCCATTTCCCGAGCGGTGTCAGGGGCGCCAGATTTATGAAGACCCTGCACCAGTTTTGATGAAGTTGGTGCACTCTGCACACTCCACAGGCAAATTGCACGTAGTACCCAATGCACTAGTTTTGAGACCTGCAAGTATCCCGGCTCTTCAGAAAGGATAACTAATATCTAATAGACTTCTCTGCGATGCTAGGAGCCCCTGCTACGTCACATAACTATTCATACACATGTATGGGGAGTTATCACTGTACATACATGTATGCAGGTGCAGTTCTGTATAAACATGTATGGAAACGTATGAATGTACATACATGTAATATAGCCACAAGCCCCTATAGCTGATAGGTACAGTATAGGATCATGCACGCATGTAATACAGCCACGTGTATGACGTCACATATGTCTGTATACATGAGCGGTACAGCCTGAGAACACGCACATGTAATGGAGCCACGTGTCTGAGCACCACAAGGTGCAGCCTCCATTACATGGACTCCGGGCACAGCCGCGCGCACTGCTGGCAGGCAGACATGAGCCCGTTACATGAGCCCCACCCTCCCCCGGATTAATCATCACACTGTCTGACTCAGCACCATGCGGCCGGGCACAACGGAAGTGACGTACACACGTGCGTCTTCAGTCTGCGCGGTGACGTCAGCGCCTGTATATAGGTCCCGGCAGTCGCTTGGCACGCCCTCTTTACGCACGGCTACTCGCTGAGAAGATGGCGCCGGTGAGTGTCCTGCGAGGCGCTTAGTGTCCGGTACCGGCATGTGTGACTAATAGTAGAGGCCGTGTGTGTCAGAGTGTTATATCGGGGGACTTGTCTATAATAACAGCGGGGAAGTGGAATAGTGATGTGTGACTGTGTGCCCGGGCCTCCCCTTGTGTCACTCCATGGCCTCCCTAGGGCACTGGGCTCATATGTGGACTTGTAATAAGATCCTGGTGTGATCATGTCCAGAAGTCTGTGTGTTTTACAGACTGTATCTGCTGTGGTGAATCATGTGAAACTGTAAGGAGTTTTCCCACTAACGAGAGTTAAGGCCTAACTTGCTGATTATTGGGGTTATCAGCGGGCAGTCAGATATTTGGAGCAGCGGGGGACGGCTCGCCGATCTCTGCCAACTGCATAGAGATTGGAGCACAATGGATATATGCAGCTGCCTGCTCCATTAGTCTGTCAGAGCGACGAGGGGTCAGACGGACCCCCTCCTCGCAATCTTTGGGGGTCTCTGCATGGAGAACCCACTGATCAGCACATTAGGCCCTATCCAAACTTTCCTTTGTGGGAAAACCCGTTTAACTTGAGTTGTCACCTTTGAAAGGCCTTCTGTTAGCAAGTTTGGAAGGGTAAAAATGGCACAGAAGCTGCATCTTTTTCCCTTAAGTAACCAAAGGTACATTTAAAATACATACCTTTTTGTAAAGTGTAACGCTCGCCTTCCCTGGAGACTTAATTCTATGATTTGCTATAAATTCCAGAAATCCCAGTCTACTGGCCCCTGCTTATACATGTTTGGGAGGTGGTGAGGAGATGGTGATTTTAGTTATAAATTGCGTGTTGAACTATTTCTTTATACAGAAAGTTAAAAAGGTGCAGAAGGAAAGAAAATCAAAGAAAGCCTGGCGGTTCACCCTGGATCTCACCCATCCTGTGGAAGATGGAATCTTTGATTCAGTCAACTTTGTAAGTACTTATAATATTGTAGTCTTGTGTGCATACCGCTATAAAGGGTGTTGGGGCGCTCATCAATGAAGTAGGGTTTTTTTTTTTTTTTTTTTTTTTTAGTATTTAACGCGCAAAAACATAAAAGTTCGATCCAGAGGAATAAGTAGAAGTGACAACTCTACAAGGTTAAGTTCACACCACTGGCGTTTGTCATGTACATTTAGTTATGGACGAGGATTACTTGCCTCTGAGGCTCAATGCACACTTGCATTTGGGCCTTATGAGCCATCACTAAAACAATTGGTGGTTTTAGTCCAACCACAAGTAATGGTTATGAAGTCCATTAAAAGCTTTTGTTTAAATAAGTCTGATAACCAATATTAAGGAAACAGTGGTGTGAACTTGGCCTAACTGGAAAAATTTGAGTCTTAAGCTTAAATTAGCTGTTGCAATAGTCTGCAGAACAGGCTTATTTGTTCTTGCAGCAGATCACAGCTGAACATTGTTCTTAACGTGTTCTGTAACTAGGGTTCTCTTCCCTAGTTTGTACCTAGGGTTTCCTTCCCTAGTGTCTACATGTTTGTTTTTGTAAAACAGGAGAAGTTTCTGAAGGAGAAGGTGAAAGTAAATGGTAAAACTGGAAACCTCGGAAACATTGTTCACATTGAACGGACAAAGAACAAGATAAATGTAGCATCTGAGAAGCAGTTTTCTAAAAGGTATGCACGCTTCATTCAAATACTAAATATTTGATTAGTTTCTAATCTTTCTTGTTGTTAGATCCACTTTATGTATCTATGTTAAAAGGAAGACCTATTGATGAGATGACCTAAGATGGAACTAATATGAGTACTTCTGTTAAAAGTGGTCTTGGCAAAAGTCACACTTGCAGCTCTAAGAAAGATTTCTAGCTTATTTGTAAATATTTGACCATTATGGCATTTAAGTAACTTCGTCTATTAATTTTTAGGTACCTTAAATACCTTACCAAAAAATACCTGAAAAAGAACAACTTGCGTGACTGGTTACGTGTGGTTGCTTCTGACAAGGAGACCTATGAACTTCGCTACTTCCAGATCAGCCAAGATGATGAGTCTGAATCAGAAGAATAAATGTCTTTAACCAATAAAGAGATTTATAAAAAAACTATTTTGTTTTGTAAATTATCCTGTAAATACTTAATCTAAATTGCTCAGTTGTACTGCAGAATACACTATTGTCAGGTTTCAGTTTTGTAGTTTACCTGGATAATGAACATTTTTATTTCCCCAAGTGGTTTCAATGGACATGGTGTCCCAATATTTAGGTGGATAGTTGACGGCAAACTTCAAAGCAGTTTTTTCTGTGGAAGTAACAGATGGGTAACTAAAGGATATTTTCAGTCATATATTTTATATGTAAAACAAATGGCCTTGCCCCCTTTCCAACAATTAAGGTACGTCATGGTCAGCAGTGCCTTGCCGACACGCGACATACTTCTACGGCCAGCTTCTGACAGCGACTCCTGAACAGCGACTGTGCCAGCAGCTCCGGGTGTCATCTGTATAGCACCGCTAAAGCCTGCCAGAGATTCCCTTGATAGCGGGTGTTCACCCCTTTCATGCTGCGGTCATGCAGCACTGCAGCATGTAAGGGGCTTTTCAAATGAATATTCCCATCCGCATGACACTTTTTTTTTTTTTTTTTTTTAGGTGAATTACAGCTTGATCAAGCGATCAGAGGAATTCTTGTTCAAGCCAACCTGAAAGGTTGAAAATAGTTTTAAACTTTATTTTTTATTTAATTGATTACATTTATTGGGGAAAAGTCTCTTAAACACCAACATCTCCTATATACATCTAGTAAAGTACATGGCACACATTCCATTCAATGCCATGGTGTGTGCCCATACAGCAATTTACCACTTCATATGGGGTATTGGAAGGTGAGTCCAGCAGCCTTGAGAAGATAAGGAAAAAAACTTGAATTTCATCTCGTTAACATCGCAATGGTACCGTGAGGTTGGGGTTTTAAAGTTAGAACTTTAACAGTTTTAATCATAGCTATTGGTAGACTTGGAGACAATATTGAATATAAGCCTAGGGTGGGAAATGCATTGGTCACAGCCTCTAGCCAGTATATAGCCTGCCAGCCCCTGTAGTATATATACTGCAGCCCCTCGGTGTATAAATAATTAAACTTGCATACCTCCCTATGCTCTCTGTGGCTCCCCTTCTCTGTGTGTAAAAGCGGGCAGAGGCGTATCCATGTGCACCGTCCAGCAGAGAGCATGGCTGCACCTCTGCCTGCTGTTACATGCAGAGAAAAGAAAGAGGAGCCTCTGGGAGGATAGCATGTACGTTTTTTATAGCCTTGTGTATAAGCTGATGTGGGGATTTTACACGAGTATATACGGTACATTCATTTAGGCAAAAAAATGTAAGTTTAAAATGCCTCCAGATTTTACCCCTGTAAAATGATTAAAGCGTTAACAAACTTCATAAAAGTTTTTACATATGTTGAGGGGTGTAGTTTCTTTAATGGGTTCATTTAAGGGGTTTTACTATTATTTAGGCCTCTTATAGTAAGCTGAGCAGGTCAGCGTATGATTTTACATTTTTTTTAAATGAAAATGACCTAGGCCTCAACATCCTACAAAAATGAGAGGCTGTATTAAAAAAAAAAAAAAAACATGTAAACATAAAGCAGACATTTGGTAACTGTTAGTTATCAAGTTATTTTGCTGTTTTGACTGGAAAAAGAAAATTTTGAATATGGTTTATTTCAAAATTTTCTCCAATTTTTTTTTTCCATAAATAAACGCCTAACATATCACCCAAATTTTTCATACTGACATAGTACAATGTGTTAAGAGAACCATTTTCAAATCATCTGGATATGTTAGTTTCAAAATTATAACCACTTCTAGTCACACAGGGCAGATTTTTAACCCCTTAATGACCGCTGTATTGGGATTCAACGGCGTTTATTAAGGGTACTTCTTCTGACGCGACGCCTTTCTGCGGCACGTCAGAAGAAGATTTTGGGACATCGGAAAACCTCCGATCCCGGCTGTTTAACCCCTTACACGCCATGGTCAAGCATGACTGCGGTGTGTAAGCGTGTCCTACGTGGATCGGACCGGAAGTGACCCGAGGCTTCCGGCTCCTCTTGTCGACGGGTTCTGCCTTCCTGGCAGGACCTGGCTGTAAGTAATTGAGCATGCTCAGTTACTTTCACTATACACTGCAATACAAGTATATTGCAGTGTAAAGGCTTGAACAAGCGATCGGATGACCACTTGTTCAAGCCAAAGGATGGAAAATGTAAAAAAAAAAAAAAAAAGATTAAATCATTTTATAATAAAATAAAAGTCCCATAATCTCCCCTGTAACACATATAATGCAAATAAAGAGTATAAAACACAAAAAAATGTACACCGCGTCCGTATTAATCTGTACAATAAATCTAAATCAATATTGAACCCGCTCGGTGAACGACATAAAAAAAAACCCCACAAAAAACTTCCCGTAATATACAATCTTTAATCAAACACCTTCACAAAAAATGTTCTAAAAAGTGATTTAAAAAGCTGTGTTCCCTAATATGATACGACTGAATAGAATAACTCTTTTCGCAAAAAATAAGCCCTCAACCAGATCAGAAAAATACAGAAGTTATGGCCCTGAAAAGTTGACAGTAAAAACAATGCGATTTTCTCCAATATTGGTTTTGCTCAGTAAAATTAAGCAAAGATAAAAACTATATAAATGAGGTATCACTGCAATCGTAGTGAACCAGAGAATAAAGATATAATATTAGTTTTACGTTACGTTGAGCGGGGGAAAAAAGGGCTAAAAATCCAAAATAAAAATTGATGCTTTTGTTTGTGTCCCCCTTGAAATAGTTAATAAAATCTCATGAATTATCTATACATTGTATCTCATCACGTAAATAATAAGCCTCATATGTTCACATAAATAAAAAATAATAAAATAAAATGTATAGCTTGTACAATGTGACAATACAAATCTGCTGTGAATAGTTCTGCTTTGATCCTATGCTCGGCAGCAGTTTACCACCAAATATGGGGTACACTTGGGAGAAATTGGGCATCAAACGGTGCAGAGCGTTTCATCATTTCATTTATTATACTGTTAGTTTTGGCCTAAATTAATGTATTTTCCAAAAAAATTTAAAACTCTAAATTGCAGGTCCATGTTGTTTTAACCCATTTGAAACACTTAAAGGGTTAATAGACTCAATAGAAGTTGTTTTACATACGTTGAGGGGTGAAGTTTCTATAGTGGGGTAATTTGTGGGGTTTTCATATCATTTAGGCCTCTCAAAGTCACTTGGAAGCTGAGTTGTCCCACAAAATGTGAGTTTTGGCAATTTTCATGAAAATTAGAAAAATCAAACCTAAAGTTCTGCACCTCATAACATCCTAGAAAAATGACAGGATGCATAAAATATCATCCCAACATAAAGCAGATATTCTGTAAATGTTAATTATCAAGCTTTTTGGGTAGTTTTACTTCCTGTCTGGAAAGCAGAACATTTCAAACTTGGAAAATGAAAAATTTTACAAACTTTGCCAAATTTTCACTTTTTTTCAGAACCAAATGCAAAACTTGTCACTTAAATTTTACAACTAACATGAAGTACAATGTATCACGAGAAAACATTCTCAAAATCACATTCAGTTTTTGCAGCTTATGAAGCCAAAAGCCGGTGTGGTAGTGATGTGTTGTTCTCAAATGACTCACTTAACTCTACGCCTAACCGGCTCACCACGCCCCCTTTAACCAGATACAATCGGGTTAAAAGTGGAGTGGCGTGGGGTGATTGACTGGCCTGCAGCTCCCTAGTATATATTTAATAGGGGGCCACAATTCCCATTACTAAGGTGTGAAGGATAATGGTTTGAGACAAATAATTGCACCCTTACATGCTGGAATATAGCAGGACCTCACCTCCTTTTGTACCTAGAAGGAGCAGAGGAGACATAGCTCCCAACCGTTCCAGATTAGGTGGGACAGTCCCGGTTTTTCACCCCTGTCCTGCCATCACAGCATCTGGGAGATTGTCTCGGATATTCCCTCCAGGTTCTGCACTGGCTGAGGTTGTCCCACCTAGTATACTTTCAAAGCCAGAACTTGTGGTACTGAATGACTTCTACAGACATCAGGCAGGGAATCCTTTTGAGAGATATGTTGGGTTAGCGCAGAGCAGGAAACACATCATCAGGGTCATATCATCATGTGTCCATATATGGTGTCTACACTTCCCAGGGCTTCCTCAGACACAAGGTCTCTATTTAATTTAATTAAATATTTTTTTACCCAGGAATTGAACCCACATACTCCACCTGCAAAAGAGAGAAGGAGCCTCTATCCACTCGGTTATACACTGACACAGGCTCCATGCACTGGTATATAGAGATACATTTGCTCAGAGATTATTATTGTAATTATTGTGACAACTATTATTATTTTGTTGTTGTCATTATTAGGGAGAGGATTATTATTATAAAAATAATAATAATAAAAAAAATAACAATAATTAGAATAATAATCTCTGAGAAGATGTATCTCCATTTTTAGTTCATGGCGCCTGTGTCACAGTGAAATTCTTAGGTACATAAAATCCACCCATTGTTAACCTTTTAGCCTATAGCTTAGGCTCTGTCTCTCTATGGCAGATGGAGTGTGGAGGTTGTGGATTCAAGTCCCGGGCTGGGCACAAATGTATTTATTATTATGGAGATTATTATTATTCTTATGGAGATGATTATTAGTAATAAAAATTTTGGTCGTGGCCAGGGTGTGATTAGGGGTGCGGCTTACACTACAAACACTAATGCTATAAGATATCCAGGGTATTTTGAGATTGTTTTCTTGTGAGACATTGTACTTTACATTAGTTTAAAAATTTGGATGACTTTGCCAAGACTTTAATTTAATAAATGAACACTGTACTCACCTTTCCGACTCCCTCACAGGTACTCTTCTTGCTTTGGATGCTTTGGTGCCTCTTCCGGTCCTTCAGCTCGCTTTGGGTCTTCACGCTTGGCCGGCACACAGAATGACATCAGTCGCTTGCCGACTTCATTGTGAGCCGCCGGCACCTCGAGGGACCCAAAGAGCAAGCATCAGAAGCAAGACGAGGACCTGAGGGGGTGTCGGAAAGGTGAGTACAGTGTTCATTTTTTTTATCGAGCTGAGTATAAGCCAAGTTAGGTTTTTTCGGCACAATTTTGTGCTGAAAGACTCGGCTTATACTCGAGTAAATACCGTACATTTCCCAAATGTCTGCTTTATGTTGCCATGGTTTTTTAAGATTTCACATATTTCACTAAAATGATATCAGGCTCAGAATTTGGGTGCCATTTTTCAAAAAGCACTTTTAAGAAGTGCCACGTTTAATCCCACATCCAACCTGCGCCTCAAGCTCATGGTTATCCAGTGATGATAGGCAACATTTGGGGAACCTTTAACTCCCCCCGGCCTCATTACCACCCCACGATTAACAACCTGCACCCCCCTCCCCCCTTTATCCCTCAGCCGTTTGAGAAAGCCTCACTTACTCACCCTACCCTTACGTAACGCAGAGCATTTAGGAGAAGGCGTCAACGCCTCCCCTTGGCTCTAATTCCCACCTTTCCTCCGGATCATATACTATTATGCTCTGTTATGCCATTGCATACCATTATTGCATTGCTTTTTCTTATTTCCCTTATTTTTCATTTTTCTGTTCCAATGTTATATGCTTTCATATATAATGTTATCTCCTACTTCAAAGCATGCATGTACGGTAATTGCCAACTTGTATTGCTTATTGCCATACGGAGCTTGTAACCATGGGTGTCATATACACTCACCGGCCACTTTATTAGGTACGCCTGTCTAACTGCTCGTTAACACTTAATTTCTAATCAGCCAATCACATGGCGGCAACTCAGTGCATTTAGGCATGTAGACATGGTCAAGACAATCTCCTGCAGCTCAAACCGAGCATCAGTATGGGGAAGAAAGGTGATTTGAGTGCCTTTGAACGTGGCATGGTTGTTGGTGCCAGAAGGGCTGGTCTGAGTATTTCAGAAACTGCTGATCTACTGGGATTTTCATGCACAACCATCTCTAGGGTTTACAGAGAATGGTCCGAAAAAGAAAAAACATCCAGTGAGCGGCAGTTCTGTGGGCGGAAATGCCTTGTTGATGCCAGAGGTCAGAGGAGAATGGGCAGACTGGTTCGAGCTGATAGAAAGGCAACAGTGACTCAAATCGCCACCCGTTACAACCAAGGTAGGCAGAAGAGCATCTCTGAACGCACAGTACGTCGAACTTTGAGGCAGATGGGCTACAGCAGCAGAAGACCACACCGGGTGCCACTCCTTTCAGCTAAGAACAGGAAACTGAGGCTACAATTTGCACAAGCTCATCGAAATTGGACAGTAGAAGATTGGAAAAACATTGCCTGGTCTGATGAGTCTCGATTTCTGCTGCGACATTCGGATGGTAGGGTCAGAATTTGGCGTCAACAACATGAAAGCATGGATCCATCCTGCCTTGTATCAACGGTTCAGGCTAGTGGTGGTGGTGTCATGGTGTGGGGAATATTTTCTTGGCACTCTTTGGGCCCCTTGGTACCAATTAAGCATCGTTGCAACGCCACAGCCTACCTGAGTATTGTTGCTGACCATGTCCATCCCTTTATGACCACAATGTACCCAACATCTGATGGCTACTTTCAGCAGGATAATGCGCCATGTCATAAAGCTGGAATCATCTCAGACTGGTTTCTTGAACATGACAATGAGTTCACTGTACTCAAATGGCCTCCACAGTCACCAGATCTCAATCCAATAGAGCATCTTTGGGATGTGGTGGAACGGGAGATTCGCATCATGGATGTGCAGCCGACAAATCTGCGGCAACTGTGTGATGCCATCATGTCAATATGGACCAAAATCTCTGAGGAATGCTTCCAGCACCTTGTTGAATCTATGCCACGAAGAATTGAGGCAGTTCTGAAGGCAAAAGGGGGTCCAACCCGTTACTAGCATGGTGTACCTAATAAAGTGGCCGGTGAGTGTATATGCCATACTGTTATCTGTTTCATGCACTATAAAATGCAAAATCAATAAAGAGAATTTAAAAGCAAAACAAAAGTACCATACTATTTGCCATGTTTCGTTAAAATATCTTGGTCTGCGACAGGCAGCTGATTAGATCCTTGGATGTTCTACACGTCGCTGTATCATAAGCTGTGAGCTTTGGTGTTACCAGGGCATTACTCTACAGATTGTGTAGAAACTGATGTTGTCAGTAGTACAATTAACTGGGTCTTTTATGCTGTAAACTGATGCAGTTTTTATCAGTAACAGTACATTTTGTGAAAAAAACATACCCCCATTAGGTTTTGAATATGTGGCGTGTCTACTATTGCTGTGGTTGCTTAAAGTGGTTTTCCCACAAAGAAAACTTAGGCTCGATCCTAACTTGCTAATCAGTGGGGGTCACAGATCATGAAAACGACGGGTCCGATGGGGTCCCATGTACCTCTGTCGGACCCCTCATCGCTCTGTCAGACTATGTATTAACAAAAGGTATTAACTTTTTTGTGGGGAGTCTGAAGAAACAACATCAACGTTGTAATTGATTTTCGATTATTATTTTTTTTGGTGTTCACCATAATATACCCTAAGTAATGTGTGAAATTTATTCAACGGGTAAGTAGGATTATTTCAATATCAAATTTCTATATTTTTGCTTACGTTTTACTAATATTGCACAACAAAACCTCATGTGGGGAGAAAATATATCATTTGTGCATCGCTATTTTCCAACTGGCATAATTTTTTAAATTTTTTGTCTATGTAGCTGAATGAGAGCTTGTTGTGCTTTACAACAGTACCATTTTTGTATTGATACAGTGGCATAACACAGGTAAAAATCATAATTTTTGGTGATACTACATGTGGGGTTTGTATGGTGATTTTGACTTTTTTTATTGTATATGTAAGTGTAATATGAAACGGGGCTTTGGGGGCTTTTCGATTTATTACTTGGTCAGCTATGGTCAGCTCCACAATAACAATGACATTGGGCAGTAGCTTGTTAATCCACATTTTATTGTGATCTTCAACTTGGATATTCCACTTTTACAGACGGTACAATTTACACAGCTGAAAAATGTGAGATTCCCTTAAATGGAGAGCAGGCTTAATAAAGGCACAATAACATTATCATACCCACACCCTACAGCCCCCAATCACACCTTTTTTTTAGCAAATCAATTTCTTTGAGCTGTTGCAATGAGCACATATTTATTGAAGCGCGTTGGGTCCTAGTGAGACCTGGGCTCAGAACCGGTGTATTTTGGACCTTCTCTTTAGCATAAAGACTTAAGGTCCTTCTGTCACCTATAGGCTTAAATGTATCTTCTATCACCCTTCCCTCATTAATAGCTGAAAATATATGTGGTCTGCTGTGCCATTTTTCAGCTATAATGGAAACTGTAATGGAACCTGCTGAAACCAGGTGTGAACTTTACTTTTGCTAAAGCATGACTGCAGCCACACTGCTTCAACTACTGCGATTACAGTTGATCAGGATCTGTCATCCCCTGGATCACTGATAAACATTATCCTAGGCTTTTTTATCTGGTTGATGTGCCCTACATCAGAAGCATGAAGGTTTTCTGAGAATTGACAGCCCATGTGAGCTACAGAGGGTAAATGTCACGCCCATACTTTTCATAGGACCAGCAATGTCTGCAAATTCTTGTGAATTGTCAAGTACACTGGTTCTTTGGCTGTTTCCCCTCCTCTCTGGATTCCCACACTGGGTTAGATTAATGCCAGGGAGAGGAGGAGGGGGAGAGAGTGGCGCTCACCCCCGCCCCTCTCCATAAGAATAAACGGCACGCTGCTTCGTATTTCGGAGAACGATAGGACATGCACGTGTGCAGCACCATACCGCTCCCGTTGGGCGCCGTGCACCCACTGCCGTCTATGGAGGTCTTATCTCGCCGTATATACGTCCCCCATACGACAGTGTGAATGTAGCCTTAAAGAAATATCTCTCCACTCTTTGGTGTGTCAGATTTTATTAACATAACAAGAATCAGTTTTAAAGTTGAATGATTCCTTCAGGTGATGACCTTGGATGGTTTTTTATCAGTGAGAACTGTACTCAAAAACAACTGTGGAACTTTAAAGAAAATTCTAATTGCAAGAAGAGATGACAGGTTATCTCTAACCCCTTCACATCGCAGACTTTTTTTTGTTTATTTTTCGCTGCCCATGTACATAATTTGTACATAATGTACAGAGCTGCGTGAGGGCTTATTTTCTGTGTACCAAATTGTACTTCTTATTGAATGTATCTATTATTCCTTGCCGTGTACTGGGAAGTGGGAAAAAACTCCAAAATGCTGTGAAATAAGGTAAAAAAAAACACATTTGTGCCATTTTCTTGTGGGCTCAGTTTTTGCGGTTTTCACTATTTGCTCCAAATTATATGTCTCCTTTATTCTATTGCTCATACAATCACATCGATACCACATTTATTTAGGTTTTAAGGAGTTTTAATACATGTTAAAAATTAAAACCTTGTGTACATAACCAAAAAATGTGTTTATTGTTTCGCCATCTAGTGGTGCTTATACCATTTTAACGATTTAGTGTATGGAGCTGTGTAAGGCGTAATTTTTTGCAAGATGAGCTGATTTTTTCATTGCTACCATTTTGAGAACTGTACGACCATTTGATCACTTTTTATTACATTTTTTACGTGTCGCAAAATGGTGAAAAGGTGTTGATTTGGGCGCTATTTTCCTTCACAGAGTTCACTGCTGGGAATAACCGTTTTTATATTTTGATAGACGGAGCATTTTGGGACGATACCTAATATGTTTTTTATTTCTTTTGTTTATTTTTATTTCAGCTCTAGGGAAATGGTTTGATTGAACTTTTTAGGTTTTTTACTTTTTTTTTTTACTGTACTTCATCAAAGGGTATTTAAGGAAAATCTACCATTTGATTTCATGCATTATGAACCAAACATACCTAGAGAATGCTGTAGCTACACTGATGCAGGCACATATCTTGTTTAATCCTTGAGCTGAGTAGTTTTGCAGAAAAAAATATTACTGTATAAAATTATTATAAAGAAGCTCTCTTGCTCCTTTGCCTGGCTCCATGCTTTTCCTCTCATATTAGTTTTGCACTGAATGATGTAATCACTTATCCCTGAGAGGCAGAAGTAATTAATCGCTGCACCATCCCCCAGCTGGTGTGTATGAGTGATCCAGCTCAGGTTGATTAGTCCTGTCTTGACTGTTCAGAAAACTCCATGAAGTGACAGGCTGAAGCAATCCAGCTTTTTTAAGGTCCTGAATGTTATAATAGTTTTTTTCAGCAAAGCCACTCAGCACAGGGATTGAACAAGATATGATCCTGCATCAGTGTAGCTACAGCATTCTCATAATGCATGAAATCAAATGGTAGGTTTCCTTTAATCCCTATGAAGTCCGATTATTACTACCATCTAATGCAATGCTACTGTATTGCAGTAGATGGCAGTATTGCAGGTGATCTGCACTGCCTGTAATACAGATCTCTTTGACAGATGCTGAAGTCTTCTGAAGACTCCAGGCTGTCATAGAAACGGTTCGCCACTCCCCGATGGCGTCATGGGGAGCAATGATTCTCCCAAGATGGCGGCGCCGAAACACCGACAGTGATTTATATGCCACTATTGGCTTTGCTAGCGGCATTTAAACATCTGCAATGGGTTCCAGCACCAATCACGGGTATTACCCCATGTCTATATGACGACGGCTTACTGAAAAACATTTTTGTTTTGTTAACATAATGTTAACTGACATAGTAACAGCGCTTTAGTGTTGTGTTTTGTAAACATAAATGTTAACAGTAACAGTAATGTAATTAGTAATGTAATTATGTATGCAAACTGCTAAAAGAAAAAAAATGGCCTTTAAATAGGACCAATGAAACTTGTATCTCATCCCACAAAAATCATGACTTGGGAATCTGTAAACAACCTACATCTTTTTATAAATGAATATACATAAAGGGAAACCTTTCCTATGAAAATATCAGTTTCCCATTCACTATTTTACCCAGACCTATAGATCCATCTAGATATAGTTGCTGTACAGGAGATAGGAAATCAGCTTAGATGAAGCAAATCTAAAGTATATTGCATACTATTTAGAGGGTATAGCTACATTTCTTTCTTTTATAGCATCTATGATTGCAACATGAGTAAGCGTTTATATCTGCCATTATGAAGAGGCGTAAAACTGCTTATGTGACAGGTTATACATTATGTTAATGCAAGCCAAGCATATGACTAATAAGGTCACATACTGTACGTAGATTTAGTCGCTTATAGTTTTCTGCCAATAGATGGCGCTGTGATTATTCTTTTGCTACAAAATGTTGTAGATGTAAATGTTTTTTTGTGCAATTGGATTTATACTATATGCCATATCCAGTAGAACTGTGGGACATCTATGTATTCAAACCATTTGTTAAATGCTACGGGATTTTAGAGATGTTGAGGCTGAGTATCTTACATAACCATATTGCTGAACTGAAAATGATGGTGACTATTAATGAATTGGTACACTACAATCCATTCTTGTATTTGAAGAAGTTCCATTTTTAGTAAGAAATATGCTCTTGTTACAGCTACAGGGAATAAGAATCTCCTTTTCAAGACTTATGGTTGGTAACTTTGGGTGTTACCAAAATTATATAGTACATCTGGCTTTTTTCTGTGACTCCCTACAACCTCTAGTAACATAATTTCTGAGATAAAAATAAACCTGATAATATAGGCCATGCTTGGCCGACTCTGTATATATCTCCTCATAATGTACATTTGACCGACTGCAATGAATAATTGTTGTGTGTCATTGTAAAAAGTTCTTAAAAATCAATAAAACAGGTCTGATTAAAGAATAACTATTACAACATCTTTTAAAGCCACAAAAAGGATAGAAAAATAGGTTTGAAAACCAAATATTGTGGATGAAGGGCTATAAATCTTTGGAATGCTATAAATAATTGGAACCTTAGGCTACATTCACGCGTACGTATATCCGCTGGGCCATAGCAGGGCAGGCATGTGTTCGCAACGCTATGGATGGGAGGAGTGGTGACTTATCTTATCTTTTCCCCGTCTATGGAGCGGTACGGTAGCGCACTTGTGCTGCACTGTATCCCTTTGTGCGCCTATGGGGGACGTATGAAGTCCTTATTCTGTATTCTGAATTATCGTCGCAGAGGATACTTTAGTCCTGGTACTAATCTGGTTCCTGAAGAATGCAACCCTATCATTATACAGTTTATAATCCCAGTGATGCTATAGAACGGTGTACACTGTATGATCATGATGAGAATATCCTCTCCATCCAGATCCATATGTTATATGTTTCTACCATCTGTGTTTATTTGCTGAAGGGACTTTATTCTTGTGTTTGGATTTCAGTAGTTCTCTATTACTACAATGCTTATTTCTACAGAAAGTGAAGAAAGAATCTACATTGACTGCAGCCGCCAAGCAGGACTATTTAATCTCCAAACACAAGCTTTGTCCTGTCTGCACCACTCAGACTGAGCCTCCAGAGACGCACACAGCGTGGGGCACCGGGAAAGTATAGGAGTGCTGTGGTATCAGGCTGCAGCCAGGGAGGCTCAGTCCTACATCCTGAGCATATCATTCATTTCTACATGAATATTTATGTATAACACGGGTTAAATAACAAATCATTTGGAAGCATATCCTTTCTACACATAGCATTTTTCCAATTAAGTGTTGGTGATGTTTCACACAGTGCTGGTAAGTTTAGTGTGGACATTTGACAGCACTGGGACTGTGGGTTTGAATCTCTCAGGGCATTGTTTGGATGGATTTTGACCGTTCTCTGGTTTAAATTTTCATGTTGTTCTCAATTTCTCATATTTAACAAGGATTAGAAAAATTATATATTCACCATTTGCTTCACCTTTGAATCAAAGCATCACTGCAGTCTAAAGAGAAAATTTGGTTAAATGTATTCAGTCTATAGCAAATATACCTGTCAGGATAAGTGGTAGTGGATCCTCTGGACCACCGCGGACGATGACACTAGCCGACACCTGGGACCGGAGTCTAAGTGGTACCCGGTTTTCACCAGAGCCCGCCGCAAAGTGGGGTGGACTTGCTGCGGGGTGGTACCACTAGGTCGTCCCACAGGAGCAACTTTGTCTGTGATGGCGGCCAAGGCGAAGTACAGAATCGGAAGACAACTCGTGGTCGAGGACAGGTAGGAGGTTGAGACAGGCAGCACGGAATCAGAGTCAGGGACGTAGCAGAAGGTCAGGACAGGCAGCACGGGATCGAAATTAGGAACAGAATCGAGGTCACAACAGGAAATCGCTATAAACGCAGAAGAGATAAGAAAAGCTGAGAATTTATTAGAAATTGACACCCATGACAATACCTCTAACCCTGTTGCCGTTGTCTGAAGTTTGCATGTCACAAAATAGCTGCTGTATGTACTGTGTGCTTTTTGGAAGTCAGACATGACCTCTTGTATAGATGCTAGATCCAAGACCTCATGCACACAGATGTGTGTTGTTCCCAGGCAGCAAACAACTTACCAAGTTATTTAAAGCCTGTGGGTCATCAGTGTGTGAAGCTCACTCACATGGCGCTGAACACAATAAAGACTGCAAACACATGAAGGAATAGGACCTGCTCTGAATTTGGCCGCACACACACACACGGGGCTGTGGAAACCAAGGCCGCCTGTATGCTCCCATGGGAACAAATTTGGCCATGTGCTTACAGCCTCCACAGTATATAGCCTGCCAGCCCCCTGTGGTATATAGCCTGCCAGCCCCCTGTAGTATATAGCCTGCCAGCCCCCTGTAGTATATAGCCTGCCAACCCCTTTAGTATATAGTCTGCCAGCCCCTTGTAGTATGTAGCCTGCTAGCCCCTGTAATATATAGCCTGCCAGCCCCCTGTAGTATATAGCCTGCCAGACCCCTGTAGTATATAGCCTGCCAACCCCTTTAGTATATAGCCTGCCAGCCCCTGGTAGTATGTAGCCTGCCAGCCCCTGTAGTGTATAGCCTGCCATCCCCTGTAGTGTATAGCCTGCCAGCCCCCTGTAGTGTATAGCCTGCCAGCCCCCTGTAGTGTATAGCCTGCCAGCCCCTGTAGTGTATAGCCTGCCAGCCCTTGTAGTATATATACTGCCACCCTCCTGTAGTATATAGCTTGCCAGCCCCCTGTAGTATATAGACTGCCACCCCCTGTAGTATATAGCCTGCCAGCCCCCTGGTATATAGCCTGCAGCCCCTGCCCCCAATATAATGCCTGTAAGAAAAAAAACTAACAGTGCACCCCCATGGCAGGACCTCTGCTTTACATTGCGGCTCGAGCATCGGCTCCGTGTCCCCGCGCTAGCCGTCGCAGGCACCATGACATCAGCCGCTCGCTGACATCATACTGTGTGCCGATGCCAGCGCTCATAGTAGGACACAGAGCCGATGCTGGAGCATCGCTTTATAAAAGAGGATTTGCCGGTGGGCATCACAAGATGAGTAGGTTTTTAAGCACATTTTTGTGCTGAAAAACTTGGCTTATACTCGAGCATA
The DNA here is from genome assembly GCA_019512145.1 of Engystomops pustulosus. Taxonomy (NCBI): domain Eukaryota; kingdom Metazoa; phylum Chordata; class Amphibia; order Anura; family Leptodactylidae; genus Engystomops; species Engystomops pustulosus. The sequence goes on along the minus strand of CM033643.1, from coordinate 58,757,636 downwards.
TATGGTATGTTTTGGTTCACAAGGCTGGTTATGACTTATTTTTAGGTGATGAATTGTTATTTTCAGTGGTACCATCTTGGGACATGTAACTTTTTGATCATTTTTTGGAAATTTTTTAGTAATTTGATTAAAAATTTCCAATAATGTTTCTGATTTATTGTACATATTGTTATGGATGCGATGATACCAAATATGATTTTAAGATAAGATGTGATTTTGTGGTGTGGTGGTGAATGGGGGTTTTAAGGGGACTTTTACTTTTAGATTGTGCAGCCCCAGGGCACCTGTGGGCTGCAATTGGAGGATCAGACTCACAGGGTAGTCTTCAGACCCTGGGGCTGCCATCAGAGAATTGGACCCACACCTCCTCGGCAAGCGGCACATTGGTAGCCCCTTACATGCTGCGGTGTGTAAGGGGTTAGCACCCACAATCGGCTGCATCTCCAAGCTGACACCCACAGCTTCTGCAACCAGCTGACTATACTGAAGTGTGTTTCTCCAATGCATCCACTCCTCAAAAGGTTCTGTGAATGAAAAATAAATATCTACAACATAAAAAAATGGTCAGGCATGTTTATGATCATCTATATACCGTACTTTAAACTAATGAAACAAAATAAATATATATATGACATATCCTTTCATAGCTCAGTCCAGAGCCCATGAGGAATAACATTTTACTTCCAAATGTATCTTCATCCTTTCCTTCAATTCCAATGATTATGTGTATAGTATGACATGACCGTGCATACAGAGTGAAATTACCATTGTTGATCTGATTGTCCTATATAAATGCTGCCGCCAGCTAAAATGACATTTATTAAATGAATGGTGGATTTTACAGAAGTTTCAGTGAACTTCAGAGTAATCTCATTGTTATTGCTATACGACACTAGTGGTTTTATGTGTGACACATATTATTTTCAGGAGATAATGCTTTTATAGAGTTAATCTTCTAGAATAGATTGAGGGCTTCACTGCAGAATGTGATAAATACAGGCCATCATTGATTGTTCGTTGTAATTCCAACACACTGATCATTATACCCTTCAGAGCCTTATAGATGAAATATTTCACAAGTAGATTCCCCCTGGCTCAGTATAAAACTATTTTGCATGCTAAATAACTATGCTTCTTAGGAACCCTACCGACCTTCCTCAGATTTATGGTTAGATTCTGGAATAATGTAAGAAAGTTTAAAAGAGTAACAAATGGAGGTTGTAGCTTTTATTTACAGAAAAATTCGTCATGAGGCTACCCTTTCCCCCTAAAAAATATACATATTTGTATACTCACATATGAAAAATGTGCAACTAGATTTTGCAGGATGGGATAAGGAAAACCATGCCTCTTTTAGCTACCTATATACTGGTTTGGTCTTAATTCCGCATAATGTTATTATGCTTCCTGAGGGTCATGCTTTATGTCAAGGGAGCTGCCTCATAAGGTAGCTAAAAGAGGCATCCTTTATTTTCCCAGAGCGTCAATATCTCTACACACCTACGAGGCGGCCTTAATTGGCCAACTCTCTGTAAGGAGAACTCCTACTTCCTGACCCTATACTCACACATGTAAGTTACAATCACACACATTTATATACTTTTATAAATACACACTCAGTTCATCACTCATATACATTTATACACTCATGTGCACACATTTATGCACTTATACATACAGTATATATACTGTACATATTATACACACTCACAGGGTGCTCCGGATTCATGATTTGTGGTGAACATTCTTCATGAATCTGGTGCTCCATGCACTGCTTCAACACAGGGCGTGCTACCCAATTCTGTATGACATTGCATGATAAATGTGGTGCACAGTCCAACTTCGCACCGGACCAGAGCACCCCTTTCAGTGCAGTAATTTATGTCTTGCGAGGAATAGTGCAGCCGCAACACAAATGTGTTCTGTAAGAAACATGTGTGGCGCGGACACCTCTTAAATACCTGTGCAAACAGTCTGCACATTTAAGAATGTGCAAAGTCTGAAACAAAACTAGCACAGGGACTTGAGTAAATGTAGCCCATACAGTTCCGTATACTGCATATACACACCATAAACCATATACACGTCACATATATAAACACCCATGTAGAGCATATACACATCACAGATACAGACATATACAACAAATATACATAACATATACACACACATTACAACATATACACATCACATATTTACATCGATACATTTATATACTTATACACACATGTGTATATACTCACTCTCAGGCAGTCTTCCTATCCCAATGAGGTGGCAAATGCCACAGTTTCTATTATCTACTGACCACGTGGGGGAAAAAGACAGCAGGAAGTAGAGATAAAAGATTTCAGTCTTCCAGTGTTCCCTCCCATGATATTTCTTATCTGAATTGCCGACTTATCTGTATACTGTGGAAGATGTGTATACATATTATTCTGTACAATGTGCAGCATACTATGTATATAATGGTGCACATCCTCCATTTTTTAGTTCGTATGCCGGGGCCCCAATGCTGCTGGCCCCATAGCAGCTGTTATGGCTTTTACCACTGTAGTTACACCCCTGCTTAGAACTATGAATTGCATTGTCTATTTCATCTGCACACATTCCCAAGACACAGTGTACATATAAGTATAGCTGTAGAAGCATGCATGTATTTACATGGATCTGGATTATGCTTAAAGACGTTCTGCTTCTCACTCCCATATTTGAAATATTGGTATCATATGCCAACAATGGGTCTAACTGAAGAGATCATACCAAGTTTTTCTTTAGGACCATGTTGTTCCCTGTTATATTTATCTCATGCTCTTGCTCAATAATTATTAGAAAAAGAGGGGGAGCAGTTTTTTTAATATGTCAGTCGATGCCCTTTGGACTATATTGATGTCATAAAAATAAAAAGTTGTAAAACTATTGCTGGCCATAATGAAATATTTCTTAATATTTTTCTAAATGAGACTGCTGTATAAACTCAGGGATAAGCCTACCTTTATATAAGCTGAGGCCCATAATTTTACCAGAAAACCTGAGAAAACCTATTGACTTGAGTATAAGGCTTGGGGTTTGAAATGCTGCTGTTACAATTTAATACAATGTTCATCATCCTCCTCTCATTAATAAAATACTCAAGTATAAGCTGAATGGGGCTTGTTCATCACAAAAATTGTGCTGAAAAATCTTTTTCAAGTTACAGTTTGTATTTTCCACTATAAAGTCTACAATAAAGTACAAGAATGTCAGCCAAGTAATAACTATGTTGAAGATTCAATATAAATTTGCAAACTTCACTTCCCACCAATAAATACTTGTGTATGTATGAATTAGTCTGTCACCATGTAATCTGGATTGTTTAGTAATTCCCACACAATTACATGTCAATTATAGTCCTGGCATTCAAAGATACTGGGACTGCCATCAGCTGGCATAAGGACACAGCGGTTTCTTCTAGGAAATTTAGACTACAGGAATTTTCATATTGTTAGTACATAGTCTGTTTGATAATGATGTTTTTAATGTGTATGTCTATTCTGTTCTGGTTAAAAACTTTTGAGAAATAATCAATCCATCACACTGGTAGTCTGTAAAGTGGGTCATATTGAGAAGAAGGTTACAAATGATGGATAGATAAGTACAGTTCATGACGCTCTAATCTTCTGTATTCTGTAATAGCTATGTATAGTTATATTGATTTCTATGACAGTCAGGGCACTTTACAACCCTCATACTTTTCAGTCTCTTCATGTTTCTGTGCCAACCATGTCCAAGCTTCTGCTGGTGTAAATGTCCCATCAAAAGACATAACGTAAATCAAAAAGATAGATGTCATTTTCAAGACCAGAATTGACACGCTTAAGAAAATGATGGCAAATGACCTTCAACGTTTCTCATTTTTCTTCCTCCTCCTCAGAAAATCACACAAGCTCTCTGCTGGGAAGATAATAGCTTCTTTGGATAGTAGGTTTAATATACTGCCAACAATTGTTCTTTTACAATGACATTCATTTCTATCAAGAATTAACAGTAAATACAGACACGTGTTCCATTGACAGAATTCAATAGTATGTGTAGCTTAAAGAGTAACTGTAAAGGTTTTTTATTTTTCACAAATAAATAGCTCTTGGGATGGAAAATAACTTTGCCTATTATATTTGTTACCTATATTCAGTAGTTTCTTTGTTATATCCCTCACATTACCTCATTGCTGTAATGGCTGCCTCCTCTCCATGTGCTGATAAGCCATATGAATCTGTATGTTGTATGTTTGTTTCTGGTCAGATTCCTGTGAGGGGAGGAGCTGCTGCTCCCTGATCACAGGGGAAGAGGTCATGTGAATGCAGCAGAGCTGAATGTTGATGTCTCCTGCACAGAATAGTGAGTTACAAGTCTCCCCTATTCCCTATCAGTCCCTCCATCCCAGTCTGTGATTCTACAGAAGTTTTTCTGTCTCTCTCCTCTTCTCATGCTGCTCCTTTCCCCCACCTTGTCATCTGCAGCTCTGCACATAAGCTATTAACCCTTAGTGATCACGCTGCATGTAACTGGTTTACTTTTGATTTCTTTTACTTATTACATGTTCCCTGCTCCTCCATGTGAAGGAAGCTGTCAGGCTGTCACCATATACATTCTGTATGTACAACGTCTCATAGAAGGGTGGGGTAACAATATAGGAAAAACAAAATATTGCTTCTTTCATCACACATCTAAAGCATACTAAAATGTAACAAACGAGAAAAGAGATGTGTATAGATGATAAATAAACTTTATTGGTACAATATTTTTAAAACATACTTAAAAACCCAAAAAGGAATTGGGTACATATCACAAATTCTCCCCAGAGAAACTAGCCACATAAATAAAGGAACAGTAAACCACAATAAATAAAGTCAAAGCCAATGGAGAGCTAAGACAATGCACAAAAATAACTAGGACCAAAAGTGAAGGAAATGCCTCATACATTCGTTTCCCTGACGAAGCCCGCGAGTCGGGCGATACGCGTGGGGCACTTCCTCCTCCCCAGACTGGACCCATTCATTCGGTAATGTAGTCTTTTTGCACTTTATCTTCTTACAGCCTACGATTTTTGGACCTTGCATTTATCATATATATTTTCTGTATGAGGCATTTCCTTCACTTTTGGTCCTAGTTATTTTTGTGCATTGTCTTAGCTCTCCATTGGCTTTGACTTTATTTATTGTGGTTTACTGTTCCTTTATTTATGTGGCTAGTTTCTCTGGGGAGAATTTGTGATATGTACCCAATTCCTTTTTGGGTTTTTAAGTATGTTTTAAAAATATTGTACCAATAAAGTTTATTTATCATCTATACACATCTCTTTTCTCGTTTGTTACATTTTAGTATGCTTTAGATGTGTGATGACGGAAGCAATATTTAGTTTTTCCTATATTGTTACCCCACCCTTCTATGAGACATTGTACATACAGAATGTATATGGTGACAGCCTGACAGCTTCCTTTACATGAAGGAGCAGGTAACATGTAATAAGTAAAAAAATCAAAAGTAAACCAGTTACATGCACCGTGATCACTAAGGGTTAATAGCTTATGTGCAGAGCTGCAGATGACAAGGTGGGGAAAGGGAGCAGCATGAGAAGAGGAGAGAGACATAAAAACTTCTGTAGAATCACAGACTGGGATGGAGGGACTGATAGGGAATAGGGGAGACTTGTAACTCACTATTCTGTGCAGGAGACATCAACATTCAGCTCTGCTGCATTCACATGACCTCTTCCCCTGTGATCAGGGAGCAGCAGCTCCTCCCCTCACAGGAATCTGACCAGAAACAAACATACAACATACAGATTCATATGGCTTATCAGCACATGGAGAGGAGGCAGCCATTACAGCAATGAGGTAATGTGAGGGATATAACAAAGAAACTACTGAATATAGGTAACAAATATAATAGGCAAAGTTATTTTCCATCCCAAGAGCTATTTATTTGTGAAAAATAAAAAACCTTTACAGTTACTCTTTAAGCTACACATACTATTGAATTCTGTCAATGGAACACGTGTCTGTATTTACTGTTAATTCTTGATAGAAATGAATGTCATTGTAAAAGAACAATTGTTGGCAGTATATTAAACCTACTATCCAAAGAAGCTATTATCTTCCCAGCAGAGAGCTTGTGTGATTTTCTGAGGAGGAGGAAGAAAAATGAGAAACGTTGAAGGTCATTTGCCATCATTTTCTTAAGCGTGTCAATTCTGGTCTTGAAAATGACATCTATCTTTTTGATTTACGTTATGTCTTTTGATGGGACATTTACACCAGCAGAAGCTTGGACATGGTTGGCACAGAAACATGAAGAGACTGAAAAGTATGAGGGTTGTAAAGTGCCCTGACTGTCATAGAAATCAATATAACTATACATAGCTATTACAGAATACAGAAGATTAGAGCGTCATGAACTGTACTTAACTATCCATCATTTGTAACCTTCTTCTCAATATGATCCACTTTACAGACTACCAGTGTGATGGATTGATTATTTCTCAAAAGTTTTTAAGCAGAACAGAATAGACATACAAATTAAACACATCATTATCAAACAGACTATGTACTAACAATATGAAAATTCCTGTAGTCTAAATTTCCTAGAAGAAACCGCTGTGTCCTTATGCCAGCTGATGGCAGTCCCAGTATCTTTGAATGCCAGAACTATAATTGACATGTAATTGTGTGGGAATTACTAAACAATCCAGATTACATGGTGACAGACTAATTCATCCATTAAGTATTTATTGGTGGGAAGTGAAGTTTGCAAATTTATATTGAATCTTCAACATAGTTATTACTTGGCTGACATTCTTGTACTTTATTGTAGACTTTATAGTGGAAAATACAAACTGTAACTTGAAAAATATTTTTCAGCACAATTTTTGTGATGAAAAAGCCCCATTCAGCTTATACTTGAGTATTTTATTAATGAGAGGAGGATGATGAACATTGTATTAAATTGTAACAGCAGCATTTCAAACCCTAAGCCTTATACTCAAGTCAATAGGTTTTCTGGTAAAATTATGGGCCTCAGCTTATATAAAGGTAGGCTTATCCCTGAGTTTATACAGTAGTCCCATTTAGAAAAATATTAAGAAATATTTCATTATGGTCAGCAATAGTTTTACAACTTTTTATTTTTATGACATCAATATAGTCCAAAGGGCATCGACTGACATATTAAAAAAAACTGCTCCCCCTCTTTTTCTAATAATTATTGAGCAAGAGCATGAGATAAATATAACAGGGAACAACATGGTCCTAAAGAAAAACTTGGTATGATCTCTTCAGTTAGACCCATTGTTGGCATATGATACCAATATTTCAAATATGGGAGTGAGAATATACACATCTCTTTTCTCGTTTGTTACATTCTGTATGTACTGTACATGTCCCCTGCTCCTCCATGTGATGGAAGCTGTCAGGCTGTCACCATATACATCCTGTATGTGCACTGTGCAGTGTTCACTGGATTTACTTGTGGGGAACTATATGGATTTAATGCTAAATTAGTTTGAGAGAGAACACAAGGCATCATGGGATATGTGGGCAAGCTAACTGATTCATGTGTGAAAAACCTCTTGCATCATGTCCAAGAAGACTCATGGCTGCACTAGCTCAAAAGGGGCTTTTATACACATGAAGATATTTCAGTTTTTCTTGTTTAATAAATACTGTGTATACTCGAGTATAAGAGGAGTTTTTCAGCACAAAAAATGTGCTGAAAAGCTCAAAGTTGGCTTATACCTGCGCCCCCCCCTCCCAGCAGGTTTTCTCTTCTTCCGTCAGCAGCGACAGGTCCATGCTAGCGGGCCCGTCACTGAACTGGAGCTGAAGCAAGAAGAGGACTTTCCTGGGAATCGGAAAGTTGAGTACTTAGTTTATTTTTTTTGTGCTGGGCAAATTGGGGGCTGGCTAGCTATATACTACACAAGGGCTGGCTGGCATTATACCACATGGCTATACAATAAAGGGGGCTGGCTATATACTACATTGGGCTGGCTATATACTAAAGGGGGCTACCAATATACTACAGGGGGCTGGCTATATACTAAAGGGGGTTGGCTATATACTAAAGGGGGTTGGATATATACTACAGGAGGCTGGATGGCTATATACTAAAGGGGGTTGGCTATATACTAAAGGGGGTTGGCTATATACTACAGGAGGCTGGATGGCTATATACTAAAGGGGGCTGGCTATAGGGATGGCTGGCTGTATACTTCAGAGCAATGGCTGACTATATACTACAGGGAGCTGGCTATATACTACTGGGAGCTTGCTGGCTATATACTGGGAAGCTGTGACCAATGCATTTACCACCCTCGGCTTATACTCGATTCAGTAGGTTTTCCCGTTTTTTTTTATATACTCGGTTTATACTCGAGTATATATGGTATCTACATTTCAATTTTTTTCTGTCAAGATGGGGTGCAGAGTGTTCATTAATGAGCAAAAAAATACTTTTTTGATCTTACTAATTGGCTGCAGTGAAACAAAGTAAAAAATGGAATACTTTCCATATCCACTGTAAATTCTTGAATACAATCACTTGGAGATGAACAACTCCAGCAGATACAGACATTTGCAATGCTGAATGTTTGGCTTTCAGATGTATCCACAATAGGCCAAGTGTTTGCCCTACACAAGACAACAGAAGATTTTTAATAATGCTTTTCCTTAGCTAAATGATATGTGAGGTCATCCCAGCTGAGTCTCATTAATAGCAAGGCTGTCTGCAACACATGTTCTCCAATGTCACAGAGTGTCAGCAATTCCTTTTATATGTATTTTAATACTGGAGCAGCAAATAATCTTCAATGCATCTGTAAGGAATCATAATACTGAAAGATTAAGTGGTAATTGGTCTATAATTTAGCGACATATTCTTTACATTTTGCATTATATTAATGTAAATTCCATTTGGTTTGCCTATTCTGCCATGTCTAAAGCTACATCTCCTGCTAAATCAATTATAAATGGTGTGCAATTTATGCAATGGATAATGAGGTTGGCACAACTTTAAGTATCTTATTTATCTCGTAGATGGCATAATTTACAATAAAATAACACACAAATACAAAAGGCCAGCACCACTAATCAAATATATTAAGTTTTGCCTACACTTGCTTTAAATAACATGAATTTGCAATAGGAACCCATCCAATATGGCATTAATAGTGTGCTGTGCACATGCGTGTGCAGGTGCATAGATATGAATGACGGCCATCTGTATAAAGTCCTTTGATACATTAATAGTTATCTTTGGTTGTACTGACTATTGCCACGGTTGCCCCCCGCGATCCATGTCACGGATCCGTGGCTCTGTCTTCGCTGCTCCGTCCCCAGGCCAGGACTTACCGTTCCTGCTTCGGACCCGACTAGGCCTCGCGCTCGCTCACGCCCCCTAGGGCGTCATCTCTTCTGGTTATAAAGGGCCAGCATGCTGGTGATTGGCTCTGGTCAATCCGGCTCTGCTATATAACCTCCTATCATGCCCCGCCGGATCTTCAGCCATTTCCTGTGAAGTGAAAGCCCTCCAGTGTTCCTGCGTTTCCAGTGTTCCTCTGTGTTCTTTTGTTACCAATATTCCTCTATGTTCCCGTTCCTGTGTTCCTGCTTCAGTGTTCCTGTTCCGTGTGTCTGCTCCCGTGTTCCTGCTGTGAGTTCCAGGTTTCCTCCCAGCGTTGTACTCCCGCTGTCATCCAGGCACAGACTGTATTCTTCATTACTACCTTGACTGCCACCGCAGGCTAGTTGCACCTGTGGAACGACCTGGTGGTACCCTGCCGCAGCAAGACCAGTCCTCTTTGTGGTGGGCTCTGGTGAAGACCAGGTGCCACTTAGACTCCGGTCCCAGGTGTCAGCTAGTACCATCTTCCACATTGGTCCAGCGGGTCCACAGACCCATTCCCAGACTCCTGTCGCTTGACAACTATTGATGCTATCGGATGCATACTGGGGGGGGTGGGACTTCCACCCAGCAACCGGATTTAATGCCAGGAACCTGATATCATAGCATACCTCTGAGGAAGCTGCTGGGTGTGTAGAAATGTGGGGCTTTTTACCTACTCCTATTTTACTCTTAAAACTTTGATAATGTATATTTTGATGCAACTTGCCATTGTTTATAATATTGTATATTTATTGTGGGGGTTTGTTGGTTAACCAGCTGTGTGACCAGTATTGTGTTCAATAAAAAAATGACCCATTTTTAAAATATTGAAATAAAATTAATTGCTATTTATTGAAGCTTGCCTGCACATTTTCTTGTTTATTTTCTTTATTTGATGTGCTTTTTTTAAAAAACAAATTTTTAGCAATAGAAACCAGCCTTTAACCCATTCACAACCGACCATTGTAAATATCCTTTGGGCAGTCGTGAAGGGGAGTATGGAGAGATGGAGCCCTCTCCATACACAGCGAGTGTTAGCTGTATTACACAGGTGACACCTGCTGGGAACTGCTGCGGTCGGTTCTGGCACCAACCAAGGCAGTTAACCTATAAGCTGCTGAGGTGAAAGTTAACTGTGGCGCCTAACAGGCATACTACAGGCATATTGCAGTCAACACCGTTCTATTAAAGGCTTCCAGTGCTGTCATTAGTAATTCTATATTACAGTATGTCTGAGAGAGAGACTGTAATATGGAAGCAGTTAATCTACAATACATTGCAATACAGTTGTATTGCAGTATATTGTATAAGTGATCAACGCCCCCAGGGTTACCCTAAGGAAGCTGGAATAATAGTAAAAAAATGTTTTAAAAAATATAAAAATAAATAAAAATTCAAATAACCCACCTTTCCCTAGAACAGATATATATAAATATAAAAACAATTATTCCCGGCGTTGAACCCTGTCATGGAAATGGAAAAAAGCACCTCATTGGAGCGCCATTTTGCCTCAAATAAAAATTTGAATAAAAAGTGATCGGAATGTCATATAGATTGAAAGGTCATTTCAAAATGTTAGAAATAAAAACATCATCCCATCCAGCAAACAATGACACCTTTCACAGCTCTGTACACTGAAGTATGAAAAAGTTACGGGTGGCAGAATATGGTGCATTTTTTGTTAATGCAAGGTTTTTGAATTTCTTAAAGGTATTTAGACTAAACATCACCCCTTGAGAAAGACCGGCGGGTTGAAACGCGCGTTGGGGTAATTCCAGCGACCAGGTAACTATGAGTACAGGTTCTGTGTTCACAGCTGTGTAAAATGTACAGGTTTAACGACTATACTAGTCACCTGCCTATGTAAATGTGATTTCACCGCTGTAAACCACCTGGGCACACACTGCTGTAACTCATTACTGAGTTTGTTACCAGCATGCCTTTTACCCTTCATTACTTATATACTGTACATCATAGGTCCTGGTCTATATGAACTTCTGTCTCTCCTGTAGCCATTCCTTTTTATTCATCATACATGTTTTTACTATCCACTTTGTAACCAATAAAGTTTACATTTTCACCTTTACTCAATGGGATTTTAGTCTTCATTGCATTTCCCCTTTTTCGTGTTTTTGATTTATAATATATAAATTTAGTATCACTGTGATTGCACTGATCCAAAAAATGACAGAGAGGTGTCATCTCAACTACACATTGAAACCTGTACAAATAAAGCCCATCAAAATATCGCACAACTGTGTTTGTTTGCCAATTCCACCACCTTTGGAATTTTTTGTCCAGCTTCCCAGTACATGGCAGAGAATACTAAATGGTGCCAGTAGAAAAGAAAATTTGTCTCGCATATAACAAGCCTACCTATAGTTTTGTAAACAAAGCAATCAAAAAGTTATGATTTGTGGATGGAGAGGAATGAACAAACGGAAATGCAAAAGAACGAAAGAACTTGGTCTTGAAGGAATTAAATATGGCCAATATTGGGAAAGAGAAAGGGGACAAATGGAATGGGGGAAGGCTGAAGAACAAGGCAGCATTATAGGCCATAAACAAATAACAAGAGTCAGAGTAAGCACAAAAGGAGCAGTTGTAGATGTGTCTCCATACAACCCAAGTGCCCACTACCTATGGGTTAGAGATCTAGGTGAAGGGGGTAGAAGGGAGGAAAGGCGTTTAAGACAAGCAGAGAAGACCTAACTGACACAACCGAGACTGTTCCAGATTCTATGTGGGTAAGCTGAAGCAGTAATATATCCTAGTGTGCACATGAGAGGGCAGGACATCAGTAATAGGGTACCAAGTTTCGTAGAACTGCTGGGCTTACACTCCTTCTGAAGCAAAGCATTAGAACAGCTCACCCAAAGCAAAAATACTAGCTACTGTAAAACAGGGGCAAAGACAATGATAAATGTCAGCCACGTCTGCCCTACACCAGGAACAAACCGGGGACAGGATGTTTCTCATGTGGTAGTTATGAAAAGGGGAAATGTAGACCCTCTATTCAAATTTAAGAGCCATGTAAAAGACAGTATATATACAGAGGGTATACTTAAATTTAATAGGGCAGATTTACTTACCCGGTCCATTCGCGATCCAGCGGCGCGTTCTCTGCGGTGGATTTGGGTCTGGCCGAAATTCACTAAGGTAGTTCATCCGACGTCCACCAGGTGGCGCTGCTGCGCTGAAGTCTGCTGAAATGCACTCAAGTACACCGGCCTATTCCTGGTGAAGGTAAGTGCAAGCTCCGCAACACTTTTTGTTTTTTAAATGCGGCGTTTTTTCCGAATCCGTCGGGTTTTCGTTCGGCCACGCCCCCCATTTCCGTTGCGTGCGTGCCAGCGCCGATGCGCCAAAATCCGGGAAAATCGGCGCAAATCGGAAATATTCGGGTAAAACGCCGGGAAACCGCGAATCGGGCCCTTAGTAAATGACCCCCAATCTGTCACCAGGAATGTCATGTTTAGCTAGTGACAGTGATATAATAGCCTATGCTATGCTGATTTTAAAAATAACTTTGTCGGGATTCTGAATAATTTCAGTACTTTATAAAACTTTATTTCACATTGCCTTTCTCCCTGCCATCAGTGTGTTGTGAGTCCCAGGGGGTATGAAGGACATACATACATTTAGAAATTTTCCCCATTGTGTGTTGGCTCAACAGCCCAAATATGAAAACTGTTGTGAACTGCATTTGGGCAGTTAGCCTTACTCATGAGCGTGTTGCGCCACATTATTTAGTAGTGTATCCGGTCTGTTTTCAGGATATGCACTGTGATTGCACTGATCCAAAAAATGACAGAGAGGTGTCATCTCAACTTACACATTTACACCCTGTACACCACATCAGCCCCTCAAAATATCGCACAACCGTGTCTTTGTTTGACAATTCCACCCACCTTTGGAATTTTGTCCAGTCTTCCCCAGTACATTGGCACCCAGAATAAAATGGGTGCCCAGTAGAAAAGAAAATTTCTCCTCTGCCATATACAAGCCTACCTATAGTTTTGTAAACACAACACTCAAAAGTTATGATTGTGGATGGAGAGGAATGAACAAACGGAAAGCAAAGAAACGAAAGAACTTGGTCTTGAGGAAATTAATTAGGCCATTTGGGGAGGAAAGAGAAGGCGGCAAATGAATGGGATGGCTGAAAGACCAAGGCAGCATTATGAGGGCCTAAACAATAGACAAGAGTCAGAGTAAATCACAAAGAGCGTGTCACTTGGTGCGCCACTTCTTTATTTAGTAGTGTATCCGGTCTGTTTTCAGGATATGCAAAAAATGTTTGTTTTTTTTTTCGCTCCATGCTGTTGTGACTCAATTGTGTCGAGGCGCAGTAATAACCTTGGTGCAAACTAGAAACACACCAACACACCCTTATGGTGCACAGCTTTCTAAAGTGTCGCACAAAGTACAGCTACAATACAATTATGACACAAACACTAAATACGTGTGCAAGCTCCAAAGACACTTTTTCAAGTGCAAACTTAGACAAATAACCGGCACAGGCTCCATAATATATTTGGGTCTTTGATGCATAATATATCTTTTATGACCTTTACGAGACACCCTTTTCAATTTCAAAAGATTAATATAAAGTGCAACACAATTTTACAATTCACATATAGGACAAATCTATAGTATATGAAAGAACAAATAATTTTCTCATACATTCCATTACTCAGTGTGCACTGATCCTGAGTTATTTGCCATATATAAATTCATAATACTGAAGGCTTAATAGATAAAATCTGTGCATTCCTTATCAAATGATTGACTGCACAGATATTGCCGATTTTGTACTCAAGATGTATACTGTAGTCCTCATACCACCGTATGTACAATAATCTGATTTAACCCCTTACCGATGTGCTCCATAATAGTATGACGCATGTCGGGTGCGGGCACATGGAGATGGCTCACGGGCTGAGCCCTCTCCATAGCCAGTAAGTCTTTGCTGAATATTGCAGCAAAGAGACTCCCGATACACCACGATTGGTGCTAGCGTGGTGCGGACTTAGAAAAAAAAAAGAAAAGGCGGCGACGGTACTGCCATCTTGGTGATGATCGTCGCTCGCCATGGAACGTTTTCCGACTGAGAGCGGCTCTGTTTTACCCATTCATTACAATGTGCGATTTGCACATTCAATGATGATGGTGGAAAATCTCAATAAACATGGCATATTAGTATGGCGTAGTGTGGTAGTATCGATCAGACAACTAGGGTTACAGTACCCTAGGGGTCTAAATCGTAAAAAAATTAAAGTAAAAAAAAATTATAAAGAAACATAAAAATTCCAATCACCCCCTTTCCCTAGAACTGAGAAAATATAAACCAACAGTAAAAATCATAAACACATGTTCCTGTTCTATCAAAATAAATAACGTTTTTTAATGTGTTTAACCCCGTATGAAAAATGCCCCCAAAGTTGAAATGCCACTTTTTTGCAATTTCAAAATATAAAAATAAAAGTAAGAAAAAGGTATAAAGCGTATACAGTCCTAAAATGGTAGGGATATAAAAAACATAATCAAAGTCGAGACAAATGACATCTAAACGACTGCTCGTTTACCGAAGTATGAAAAAGTTATTAGTGCCAGAAGATGGCAAAATCAAAAAATTTTTTTGGTACAGGAAATTTTAATTTTTGTAAATGTATGAAAACATTATAAAACCCATACAAATTTGGTATCCCCGTGATCATACCGACCCAAAGAATAAAGTAGAAATGTCATTTCGGGCGCAAAGTTAAAGCCGTAAAATCCAAGCCTACAGGAAAACGACGCAAATGTGTTTTTTCCCCAATATCACTACATTTGGATTTTTTTCCTGCTTCCCAGTACACATATAGAATATTCAATGCCATCACTATGAAGTGTAATTTGTTACGCATAAAACAAGCCATCAAATGTGTAAAAATAAAAAAGTTGGTGGGGAATGATAAATGGAAATGAAAAAACAAAAAAGGGCCAGGTCGTTAAGGGGTTAAGAAAGGTTATTCTACTGCATTTTAGGAGCTCAGCTGTAAAGACATGTTCGGTTATATGGATGTGACCAATAGTAGTCAATAGAGATATAATAAAAACACCATTTTAAAATATGTTGTAACTCAGAATCAATATCAGATTATTAATGATTAGAGGGTTACTCAACCAGAACGTATCTGTGATGGTCATCAACAGGGCATAAACGTTCACTATATGGGGGCTGTTGCTCTTAGAAGCTACTGGCTGCCATTTATTAAAGGATGTTAGTATCTGTGATTTTTTTTTAAAGAAAATGCAGATGTAAACCCAGCCATAGTTATAAAATGTTTTACAGTGGACACATGATCTCAGAATGATCTCTTAGGCTATATTCACACTAACGTATGGGGGACGTATATACGGCCGATATACGTCCCCCATAGGCAGCAATGGGCGCACGGCACCCTACGTGCGGCACCGTACCGCTCCGTACCCGGGAAAAAGATAGGACCTGTCCTATGCAGAGTACAATGTAAGTAACGGATCCTGCCAGGAGGCGGAACCCGGAGTGAAGAGCATCCGGCAGCCTTGGGGCACATGCCTGACCATGGGGCTGCCACGGGATGGATCGGATTGCCCGGAAAACACAGACGGGGTGAAGTCCGATCCATGGGGGACACACTTTAACCGGTTCGCGCCCGCCCGCCGTGTATTCACGGCGGCGGTCGCGTTCCGATGCATGGAGAGGGCTCGCGGGACGAGCCCTCTCCCTAGCCGGTAAGTCTCTGCTGCATATTGCAGCAAAGGCTTACCGGTAACACCCGCGATCGGTGCCGGCTATCAGCACATTGTAATGTATGAGGAGTAAAATCCCCATATACTGCCATACTGTAGTAAGGCAGTATATGGTAGGATCGATCAGACAACCTAGGGTTAAAGTACCCTAGGGAGTCTGAAAAATAGTAAAAAAAAAAAATTATAATAAAAAAAACTAAAAATTCAAATCACCCCCCTTTCCCTAGAACTGATATAAATATAAATAAACAGTAAAAATCATAAACACATTAGGTATCACCGCGTCCGAAAATGCCCGATCTATCAAAATATAAAAGTTTTTTCACTGCGTTTAACCCCGTAACGGAAAATAGCATCCAAAGTCGAAAATGGCATTTTTTTGCCATTTTGATCGAGTCACACAATGGCTGACAGGAAGTAACAAATTAAAAGTTGCTTAGTGGCATAGCCAAAAGGTGCTAATTACATCACAGAAGCAGGTAATGTAGAAAATTCACAATGCATAACAAGGAGCGCACAGAGGGAATAATGACCTGTACAGTACCTGTGGGTTTGGAGTATGAGGGCGCGAGAGAGATGCTGCCCAGCACCTCCCCGACACTGTTTTCTCCGGCAGGACTTTGTCAAGGGGTGGTGCGGGGAGGAGCTGGAAGGTTTAAATGCTGTTGGCCGGCCAATCAGAGAGACAAACTAATTACACACCTGAATGAGAGCGACGTGTGGAGCTGAGTCTCAGCGAGCATGCTCGGGCATGGCGGAGAACGACCAGGGGGTGCAACAGCAGCAACACCAGAGCACATCACGTGATCTGGATGATGCGGTGACCGACCCACCCGAAGTGCAAACACCCAGAGTCATCGGGCATGCACACACTCCTCCAACAATCAAGGCACCATATTTGTTAAGGCAACTGTAGGGCAAAGCAAAATAGTGTGCCAGTGCAAGATGATTAAACAACATTAACATGAAAAGTGTGTGCTTAGGAACGATGTTGTAAGTCGCCAGCAAGACTGAATGTTGCTAGACAGCAACAATAAAATAAAAATAAAATAATAAATGAATAAATAAATGGGTGAAGTGGTGATGGGGTATGTGAATAAAGAATGTGTATGAGTGATTAGAATGAATGAGGATGCCGTATATAGGCAATTTTATGCGAGTGAGAAAAAGTTTATATTAGAACCAGAAAGTATGTATTGTTGTTACAACTGTGAATGAACGGCAAAAATGTTCGATTGGAGTGAACACTGCACAAAAAAAAATAAAAAATAAAAAAATAAAAAAAATGTGTGTCAAAGTGAAAAATATCAAAAAGCTGTGGAGTGCAAAAAAGTGATTAATTGACAATAAGAATATATCAGGTGTCAAAAAGACACTAAAAAGTGAAAAATGAAAGAAGGGGGTGAAGATCCGATGGTGCGAAGAGACATCAGGTGAAGAATCGATCTGCAGAAGAGAACAAGGTGCATCGGGTCTACAGGAGAAAGGACGGTCAGATATCCAGCAGTTTCCAACTAAGGATGTCTTAAATCCAGTCGGTTTATATACCCAATATCCCCTTATACACCTCATGTAAATTTCACGTCCCATATACACCTGATTATCATAATCTCATCAAATTCATGTTCCCATCATAACCTCACCTCCCCTATTTCATGTCATGTCACGTCCCCTATATGTCCCCTATGTCCCCTCATACCCTATGTCACTTTCCCTTTAAACGCCTTCCCCCATGCGCGGGTTCTCGTGTGCATGGAGAGGGCTCGGCCCGCGAGCTACCGGTACACCCGTGATCTGTGCTAGCACCCTCTCGATCGCTGCCGGGCAACGCATGGGCGCCGCCGCATCTTGCTGCGGGTCGTCACTCACCCGATGACGTCACGTAGCCTCGGTGTTCCGAATCACCGAGGCTACTTTGTTTCCCGTAACGGAAAATCACGTCCAAAGTCAAAACTGGCACTTTTTTGCCATTTAAAAAAAAAATTAAAAATTCTATAAAAAGTGATCAAAAGGTCATACAGTCCTAAAAATAATGTAATTGAAAACATCATCAAAAGTCAAAAGGTGACACCACTCTCAACTCCATACAACGAAGTATGGAAAAGTTATAAGCACAAGAAGACGGCAAAATAAAAAAAAATTTTGTTCATGAGGTTTTAATTTTTGTAAATGTATGAAAACATTATAAAACCTATACAAATTTGGTATCCCTGTAATCGTACTGACCCAAAGAATAAATTAGATGCGTCATTTGTGGCGTGAAGTGAAAGACAAATGCGTTTTTTCACCATTTTCACTGCATTTGGAATTTTTTTCCCGCTTCCCAGTACATGTCATGGAATATTCAATGCGATCACTATCAAGTGCAATTTGTTACGCAAAAAAAGAGCCATCACATAGCTTTTTATGTGTAAAAATAAAAAAGTTATAGATTTTTGAAGGTGGGGAGTGAAAAATGGAAATGAAAAAACGGGAAAGGGCTCGGTCCTTAACCGGTTAAACTGTGTTCCACAATGTGGCTCACCCTAATTTTTGGTGCACAGAAAATTTTATTCCCCTTTTGCAGAGACCATGTCCCCTTTGTTGGGCAAGTCAGAAGTGGAGGAATGGTTTTTAACCCTTCATAAATATGGTAGAAGGCTCTTTTAGCGTAGATAATGCCAGAAGTCTGGCCAAAGTGCTCTCTGCATATACATTTACTCCACTGTTTGATAGGGGTGGAATACATCCCAATGAACGACCCATAGTGACCTCTAAAGTGGACACAATATAAACTATAACTCACCTCTTACTGTTCTTTAGACATTTCAGTCTCCACCACTTGTCTTGGCCTAATAAATAAAGCAGAAATTTCAATGTATGGGCTACAGCAATGTAACTTCTATATTCTATATACTTACTCGGGAGACTCCATGCTGGGGCAGGTCACTTCCAACTCCGGTTTTACAGGTCTATAATAGAAAACATAGGGATTAATGTTCAATGTATGGACCCAATCAATATAATGTATAATTTATATACTTACTGGGGAGACTCCATGCTGGGGGAGGCTACTTCCACCTCTGCTTCTACCGGTCTATAATAAAAACATAAGGATCATTGTACAGACTCCAGTAATACAAATTCAAAAATTCATTCCTATATATTCTATATACTTACTGGGGAGAGTCCATGCTGGGGGAGGCTACTTCCACCTCAGATTCTACAGGTCTGTAATAGAAATATAAGGATTGCATGGACTCCAGGTATGTAATTTAATAAATTCATTCCTATATATTCTATATACTTGCTGGAAAGACTCCACACTGGTCCAGGACACGATCCCTTGTTCTAACGGTCTATAATAGAAAACACAGGGATCAATCTATGGACCCAATGCAATGTAAATTAAGCCCTATATAATATATATACTTACTGGAGAGAGTGCATGCTGGGCCGGGCCACCTTCACCTTTTCTCCTAAAGGACTACAGTAAAAACATAGGAATGAATATATGGACCCAATTAATGTAATCTAAACCCTATATATTTTATATACTTACTGGAACGACTCCACACTGGTCCAGGATGTATTCCAGTTCTGTCCTAAAGGTCTATAATAGAAAACACAGGGATCAATGTATGAACGACAGATATATACACTATATATATATATAGCCCTATATACTTTATATACTTACTGGGGAGACTCAGTGCTTGGCCAGGTCACTTTCACCTTGTGTCCTAAAGGTCTTTAATAGAAAACATTAGGTTCAATCAATGGAGTTTGATGACTACACGAATATCCATGATGTCAGTTCATAGTTACTTCTAATATCTGGACCCTCACCAACTCATCTTCCTTGTTCCCCTATTTCCTCCTCCACCACTTTCCTTTCCTGTTTGTTCTCCTTGTGATGCTCTATTTTCTTCTCCTCCACCACGTCCTGATGTTTTCTCTCCTCATCCTACTCCTTGCTATATGACATAGAACATAAATGACATCTTTATTAAAAATGTGGTATTTTATACTGACCACTATTGGGGAAGGTAGTGTGAAATATAATATCTGACCCCCGATTTAGTTCTGCCACTTTATATACTTACCTGGTATTAGGCATAAAGTTCATCATTTCCTTTGAAATTCTCATCCTAATATAGAAAACACATCGCTGGTTACTGGAACTTCTAAACATTTGTTCCATATAAACCCCTTATATACCCACAAAACCTATAAATACTAATGGACCATTTACATATACATGCGCAATGCAAGGAGGACACAAATATTGAAAAGATGCTCAAAAGTCAGACAACACCAATAGAAAAAGGAGATGAGCATAAATTGTAATAAAAATGCAAAAATTTATTGAAGTCATTTTTTTAAAAATAGAACATAACAAAAGGGTAGTGTAGTTTTAGGTGCTGGGCAGCGAGCACACAATGGCTGACAAGGAAGTAGACAAATTTAAAGTGCTTAGTGCATAGCCAAAAGGTGCTAATTACATCACAGAAGCAGGTAATGTAGAAAAATATCACAATGCATAAACAAGGAGCGCACAGAGGGAAATAATGACCTGTACATGACCTGGTGGGTTTGGAGTATGAGGGCGCTGAGGAGAGGATGCTGCCCAGCACCTCCCCGACCCGTGTTTCATCCGGCAGGACTTTGTCAAGGGGTGGTGCTGGGAGGAGGCTGGAAGGTTTAAATGCTGTTGGCCGGCCAATCAGAAGAGACAAACTAATTACACACCTGAATGAGAGCGACGTGTGGAGCTGAGTCTCAGCGGAGCATGCTCGGCGGCATGGGCGGAGACACGAACCAGGGGGCGGAACAGCAGCAACACCCAGAGCACATCACGTGATCTGGATGATGCGTACTCGACTAGCCTATTAGGGATAAGGAAGATAAAGGTCTTCTCTGTAAACACTTAGAAGAAAGCGGGAAGAGGGGGAAAGTTTTTAAGGTTGATGGCATGATTTTTTTTGGGCGGCGGGTGGGTTGCAATATATTTTCTTTTCGCTCCAGCGTCTGGGGTATGGAGAGCTTGAACGCTGGTGGATTGTGGGGAGGATAGTGGGAGCAACGATGTGGGTTTTGTGCCAGGGTCCTGGGCAGGGGGCTGACTATCAGCTGACACAGGGGAAGGAGCAGGGGTGTGCACAGCCGGAGGTGAAAGGGCTTGGTGCCATGATCGGGGTGTTTAGCATTCATATGCCTGCGCATACTGGTGGTAGTGTAAGCTAGTAGTGTGGAACCCCTGCTGATCCTGGTTTGGCAAAGGTTGCACACCACAGTACGTCGGTTCATCCGGTGGTTCTTAAAGAACCTCCAGATTCTGAAAAATCTAGCCCCGCCGCGGGAGGAGCCTCAGCCACGGGCAGACTCACTATTGACAACATCTGGCGTGATGCACCTGCTCTGGCCCTGCCTCTCCGTCTGGCACCCACCACTGCCTCTTCCAACCTGTTTTCTGCTATAGGACTCTCCTCCGTCTCAGAAGCACTGTGTTCACCCGGCCTCTCAACCCAGCTTGGGTCTGTCACCTTTCATATCCTCCGATCCCTCAGTCTGCTCCCCCCTCGGACTTCTGCCCTGACAACAACTTCCCCACTGTCTGACAAACCGTGTTCCTATCGTCGGACACCTCTTACACACTTCTTCCAATACGTCAAGAAGAAGTAATCATCACCCACAGACTGCGATGGTGGAAGGAAACCTTGGACATCGGAAATGCTCAGCAGCAACCGGACAAGTGGTTGTGACTGTGGGAAGGGTCCAGAAAAACAGTCCTCAGGATATGCCGGTTCAAATGCCAAATTTTCCGGGAGGGGGCAGACTGGGGGGGAGGAGGGGCTGAGTTGCAGGAGCTGGAGCTGGAGGAGTGCCGATTTCGGTGACATGGGTGGACTGCGTGGAAGACTGACTGGGTGGACAAATTGCTGAAGGCATTGTCAGCAATACACGACATGCACCTGTTCGCACTGTTTGGCCCTCACAGTGTCTTACCATGAGTCCCAGTAGTAACTTCAGACATGATGAACCTAGGGAGTGTAGCCTCGTGGGTCCCCTGCTCCCTCATCAGCAGGTGGTTTGTCTCACCCACCAGGACCCGGCCTCTGACCCCTGCAGTAGATGGACGCCCACGTCCCGCCCTTGTCCTCGTCCTTACCCCTAGCCCTCGGGTTTAAATTTTGAAAATGAAGTTATTAACTTTAATTTTTTTTTAAACTTTTTTTTGGTGTTTTTTGTGTTTTTAGTTTGTTTGTGTTTTTTAGTTTTTAAAACCAAACAATGCTATCCATTTTGCTATGGCTATTTTATAGCCAAGTATGAAAGCAACTGATGAGATTGACGCTGAGTATGAAAAAATAACGTAAAATAAAAAGGAGGGAACAGGCAGATGCCTAATTGAAATCAACCCCTAATAAATTTTCCACTTCGGTCTTTGCGATGGATATGTGCGTCACTAAGCGCTAAACACAGCGGTCGCAAGTCTCACTCCAAATAATTCCTACAATTGGCTAGTATATGCACTGCAGCAGGACAGCCCCAGCAGATCAACCAGAATAAAATATATATAACGCTATTGTAGGCGTAAGTAAGCGTTGGATTCTCCTTTGGCTATTTCTAGCCAAGTATGAAAGCCACTGATGAGATGACGCTGAGGTATGAAAAAATAAAGTAAAATAAAAAGGAAATGGCAGACTGTGCCTAATTTGAAATCCAACCCTAATAAATTTCCCATTCGGTCTTTGCGATGGATATGTGCGTCACTAAGCGCTAAACACAGCGGTCGCAAGTCTCACTCCAAATTCCTCAACAATTGGCTAGTATATGACACTGCAGCAAGGGAAGAGCACCAGCAGATCAACCAGAAATAAAATATATATAACGCTATTGTAGGCGTAAGTAAGCCGTTTGGATTCTCCTTGGCTATTTCTAGCCAAGTATGAAAGCACACTGATGAGATGACGCTGAGTTATGAAAAAATAAACGTAAATAAAAAGGACAATGGCAGCAGATGTGCCTAATTGAAATCCAACCCCTAATAAATTTTCCCACTTCGGTCTTTGCGATGGATATGTGCGTCACTAAGCGCTAAACACAGCTGGTCGCAACGTCTCACTCCAATTCCTCACAAGTGCTAGTATATCACTGCAGCAAGGAAAGCCACCAGCAGATCAACCAGAAAATAAAATATATATAAAACGATATTGTAGGCGTAAGAAGCCGTTTGGATTTCTTTGGCTATTTTCTAGCCAAGTATGAAACAGCACACTGATGGAGATGACGCTGGAAGTATGAAAAAATAAACGTAAAATAAAAAGGAAATGCGCAGACTGTGCCTAATGAAATCCAACCCCTAAAAATTTTCCCACTTCGGTCTTTGCGATGGATATGTGGTCACTAAGCGCTAAACACAAGCGTCGCAAGTCTCACTCCAAATTCCTCACCAATTGGCTAGTATATGCACTCGCAGCAAGGACAGCCACCAGCAGATCAACCAGAAAATAAAAAATATATAACGCTATTTGTAGGGGTAAGTAAGCCGTTTGGATTATCCTTTGGCTATTTTCTAGCCAAAGTGAAAAGCAATGATGAGATGACGCTTGGTGAGTTATGAAAAAATAAACGTAAAATAAAAAGAAACTGGCAGATGTGCCTAATTGAAATCAAACCCCTAATAAATTTTCCCACTTTGGTGTTGAGGTGGATATGTGTGCACTAAGAGGCTAAAACACACGGTAGCAGTCCCCCTGCAAATTCCTAACAAAGATGGTACTAGCTGCACTACTAGTGCCAGCAAGCCCAGCCACAGCAAACAAAACAAAAAAAGTATAACGTTATTGTAGCCCTAAGAAGGGCTGTTGGGTTCTTGTTGAATCACTCCTGCCTAACAGTAAGTACTAGCACCTAACGCTGTCCCTGACCAGCAGCAGGCTTCTCCATAGCGGCATCCAGACACAGGAAGATCCGAGGAACGCGGGCAGCGGCTAGTCTATCCCAGGGTCACCTGATCTGGCCAGCCAACCACTGCTATCGAAGTGTAGGGTACCACTCGTGCTGGGTGGAGTGCAGAGCATCCGGCTTGTGGTTGGCTCTGTTTCTGGCCGCCAAAAAAGCAAAAACGGCGGGACTGCCTCTCGAGCGGGCGAAGTATTCGTTCCGAGCAACGAGCAGTTTCGAGTACGCTAATGCTCGAACGAGCATCAAGCTCGGACGAGTATGTTCGCTCATCTCTAAACACTGGCTATAGGTGTTAAAACTTTGTATTGTAGGCCACTTACTCCTAGCTATATCTTGGTTGGAAGTTTACAATAACTAAATGAAGAAATAATAAGAATGTGTTTATAGATATAAATGTAACGATGTTTATCTTGTTCTCGACAACTTTGTTTATATGGGATGCTTGTAAGTTTAAGTATCACCATCGTTGTCATACTGGGCTGATGTGAGATGCCAAGAAGACTTACACACATTTTCTCTGTTTTTCAAGGACAATTGAGCAGTGTCTGGTTATGTATCCTTTGTTCCCGGCGTTCTTCATTTATAATTCAGTTGTTTTGAGTTTGTTCAGTACAATACTGTGCTATGCTCCTTTGTATGGTCTGAAATAAACTATAACATCATAATCACAATGTGCACAATCTGCGGTTAAACAATACTTTTTGTTTTTACTGAAGGGATGCCCTCAGTCACTCATGTAATATTTCATGGAACTCTTAAATTGACACTGAAGGAAACAAAAAATGCTGCATAGGGTATGTTCAGCAGAATCCACTCCACAATCTGTGACATAAAACGTTATAGAACATAACAAATAAATAGTATCATGCAGCTGTGTATTATAAGACTGGCAATTGCATAACCATTTTAATCATGTGACTGTCGGCACAAAGAGAAGAATTACGAAGAGGCTTCTATCTCTTATAATTGTGAAACTCTGTGCACCCTAATTTGAAATCTACACCAGCCGGGGTAGCACATATTTTCTGAGGCAGCCTGCCCCAAGTTATAGTAAATCTGTCCAGCTCCTGCCATCTTAACTGCCCAATTATCCAAATTTTGAGACAAGGGTGAGTTTGGCACAAACGTTTAAAAAGTTACAAGCACTCAAAGGGTTCTTGGTTAGTTGTAAGGATTTTGCATGTTAGGCAACATTCACACCTTGTCTTAGCCCTCCATGTAGCTATAGAGGCTAAAGTCCTATTGGGCCTTTGGCCCCTTCTAATCTGGCCAAGTGGCATCCCACAAGGAGTCTCACCAGTACACTTAATAGTACTCAATGCGACCTGTAACGATAAACCACAGTATATGTGTTTTTAAGACACATAAACAATTGATACTAGAAGATTTTGTGTATAACACGTTGCTTGTTTTATTTTCTGCATAAAGATGTCTACTTTATTTGGCAAAAAAACACATGATTTTATAGGGATTGTATGTATGATCTGCTGTATAGGGCAGCAGAAGTTTTGCAAGAAAAATCTGTTAGTAATACATATATCAGTGGACTTGTTGTACAGAGAAATCATTGTCTCATAGTAAAACCAAAGGTTAGACCTACTACGAAACTCTCCTTTTCATTCACTAATATATAAATCTAATATATAAATATATGTTCTTAGACGTAAGAGATGTGAACACAAGGTTTCATCTTTAACTTTTTCTGTATCTTCACACTAGATTATATAATGTAGCTGCATTGAACAACCACTAGGGGAAGATCACTACATGTGGATTAAAGCAAGGGAAAATTTCAGCTGCTTTACATATCATCGGACACACCTTCTCTTCAAAGAGGTTTTCTGTATTTTATGACTATAAAAATGTAGATTCACACTAAAGCATAAAACTATGAATTAATCTATGTAGAATTTTATCAGGTGACTACCTCTTGAAGCTCATCAAGAGAATGCCAAGAGTGTGTGACCCTAGAATATAAGACATATTTTCAGTTGTTTCACACTTTTTGTTAGTTATAATTACCAACATGTTATCATAGTTCTGATTTCCTCAGTGTAAAAGAGCAATACTCTTATTGATTTCAGTTATAATAACATACCAATATAACATACTATCATTAAAGGGGTTGAACTAAGTTTGCACATCATCCCCTATCCTGAGGAGCACAGAACAGTGAATAGTGTACTTGTTGTTGTTTGCATAAGGAGTGTCTGTTTGAAAGACCTAACTTGTAGTTCTTGGCCCTTTACCTCTGTTTCTGTAATGTGTGTTAAGGTTGTAGGGGGTAGGATTAGTTAGGTAATTACCAATAACATCTATTAAATTTATTGCACCATATTTTGACATGTGAAGCATCTGTCTTTTACTTCATCAGCCAGACCTTCATGTCCTAAATGGCTGCAGATGGAGGGTCATGGGATCTCTAACCAAATGTCTTGCCAGGACACAGCTTTACATGGAAAAATAAAAAGATTTTGAAGGGGGGGAGGTGAAAAGTAAATGCAAAAACAAAAAAGGGCCTGGTCGTTAAGGAGTTAATATTTTGCTTTATTGTGCTTTAAGTGGACAACTCCTTTAAATTAGGTCTACCATCAAAATCAAACATGATCAAACAGGGACACTTACTCACAGATCAATGCACTGGGACATATATTTGTGATCCATGGCCTCCTTCCTTGCTGTAGCTACACAGGCTGTTTAAATTCTGATGCAGCACTTTCCCTACCCACTGTTCTCACTGCTGCCAAGATTACACGACGTGAAGGTGGAGGTAGAGACTGAGACCTGCTGCTGCACAGTGAAACACCAGCTTGTGAATTCACAGCACAAATTTCTCCTAAAACATGTCCAAAGCCTTCCTTGCTCATTAGCATAATTCAATAATAAGTTTATTTCAAAAAGAAAGAGGGCAAGGACACAACTATAAGAAGATACCAGTCAAGTGCCTGGATCTAGGGGTCCTTTGTTTTCATGTTTGATTTTGATGGTAGATTCCTTTAAAGGGTTGTCCACTCAACACATTAATGCAAATAATTAACCCCTTAACGACCAGACCCTTTTTGTTTATGCATTTCCATTTTTCACTCCCCACCTTTAAAAATCTATAACTTTTTTATTTTTTCATGTAAAGAGCTTTGGCTTACATTTCTACTTTATTCTTTGGGTCGGTATTATCATGCGGATACCAAATTTGTATAGGTTTTATATTGGTTTCATACATTTAGAAGAATTAAAATCTCCTGCACAAAAAAAAAATTCTTCATTTTGCCATCTTCTTGCGCTAATAACATTGTCATACTTCAGTGAATGGAGCTGATGGTGGTGTCAGTTTTCAATGCTATCAATTTGAGGACTGTATGGCCTTTTAATCAAGTTTTATTACATTTTTATATTTTCCAAAGGGGGGTGATTTAAATTTTTGTGTCTTTTTGTAACTGTCATAGCAACAGAACGGCACTCCCCAATGATGTCATGAGAACCATCAATCTCATCCAATATGGCGTTGCCCACGCCCTGCCAGCTTTTTAATGCCATTGGCAGCTTTGCCAGAGTCAATTGCAGGGTTAACACCCGTTGTTACCGGTTATTTTGTTTGTATAATGAAAAGTAATACAATATTCAAATATACTTTCTGTATCAATTCCTCACAGTTTTCTGGATCTCTGCTTGCGTGTCCTTCTATAGAAAGCTTCTATGTTACTTCAGTGGATAGAAATTGACCATGGTCACACAGGTGCACGGCTCATTAGTATCCGAGTAATCAGAGCTGTGTGATATACGAGCCGTGCACCTGTGTGACCATGGTCAGATTTTCTCCATTGGAAAGTAAACTAGAAGCTTTCTATAAAATGACAACAAGCAGAGATCTAGAAAACTGTTAGGAACTGATACAGAGAGTATATTTAAATTGCATAACTTTTCATTATAAAAAACAATAACATTATTTGTTGAATGGGAAACTTTAATGTACAATGTTTTCCTGCAGCCACCACTAGAGGGAGCCCACTGTATACAGTGGCCTTTGTGATAATAGTAGCTGATGAGCCTCTATATAGTTGAGCGCCTCTTAGTGGTCACTACCAGTGTATATAGGGAGCTGTCTTGGTTAAAACCCTTCTGATGTGAGAGATTGTACAGATCTACAGATAAACAGTACAGACTTTTATCACATCCGCTCAATATAGAAGTTTTCACACTCACTACATACACTCACATGACAGGTCTCATTTCTGCATAGACATAATCCACACACAGGTGCTGCATTTATATTTCATGTGTAAAATTATTAATTGTGTTTTTTACTTATGTAGTATATACAGAAGAAAAATAATGATGATGTTTAAATCTATTTGGTGGTATGGATATGTATTTTACACCTTCATCATAATATCAGTACATATTGCACTTTATGTCATAGACATAGAAGATATACTGTAATCTATATATATATATTATATATATACACAGAAGGTGTAACAAAAGCCCGGGATGGTGTTTATCTTTCTCAAAAATCTATCCAATGATACCGAAACTCAACCCCTATCCCCAGGGCGGCAACTTAAAAATAAATAGTAACCCAAATTTTTAATAATTACATTGATTCGACCTAAGTCTTTTTCAATTTTGGTGACATATGGTCCTGTAATCGCCCGAAATTTAAATGTGTGCAAAAAATATGACAAAGGTGATAGTTCGACAATACACATCAGATCCAAAATCTTAAATAAACATGTACAATATTTTTCTAAAAGCTATCCAATGCTACCAAATTCGAGCACTTAATGTAGAGCATTTGATATTTGAAAAGTTTGTAAGCAAAAAACCCCATCTTCAGAGGGGAGGAGTCTAGTTAATTATCTCTCCAAATTCTCCAATGTGTGAGAGACCGGGACATTACACCAGCCCCCTGAAGGAACAGAAAATGGACTACCCACATTGTTATTCTATGGTTACGCTAAATGTATTTTTTACAAAGAAAATACAATTCCCACCTGACCACAGGGGTGGGGGGTGAGATAGAGGGTGAAATTTAATAGCATTGGATGATATTTTAAGACGTATTGTCACATTTTTGTGTATATCTCAAAGATATCTACATTTTGAACATTTTTTAACCATTTAGATTTTGGCAATGAAAGTGCTATCTGTCAATGAAAGTGACTTGAATCATAGTTGTTATAAGATATATTTTCTGATTTCTTAGCAAAATTATCGAGAAAAGGATGATAAAAAAAACTTGCCCATTTCTTTCCATTATTTTAGTAAGAGAAGTTGTTATAGGCAATGACTCCACTTTTACATTCTCTACTTTTGATCAATCTCCCCCTTGTGCAGGTCAATGACCAATGGGTAACATGTTATCTTTGAACATTGCCCCAAATCTTCATGATCTCCAGCTTCCATGTAGTACATAAGGCACATATAGCGGAAATAATACCAAGCTCATAGAGGACCAATGTTGGTACATAGGCAATGTGATAGATTGTCTCTATCGGACTATACAGTGACAGCCACCTTATAGTATCATATGAATGAGAATTTCTGATGTGTATATCATGTATCTCTTCATATTCCCCAACAGTGGTGGTGGCGTATATATGGATCAGACCCCGAAAAATGTAATTATATGATATTCTATTCTGTATATGACCAAAATACTAGGGGTTAATTCTGTATGTATTTTATAACAAAACAATATAACCCCTTAACAGATTGGCCTTTTTTTAGTTTTTCACTTCCATTTTCACTCACCACTTCAAAATAACTTAAATTTTTTATTTTTCAACATAAGAGCTCTGTGATGGCTTATTTATGCGTAACAAATTACACTTCATAGTGACGGTATTAATATTCCATGCGTGTACTAGGAAGCGGGAAAAAAAATTCCAAATGCAGTGAAAATGGTAAAAAAACCACATTGCAATGTTTACTTGTGGGCTTGGATTTTACAGCTTTCACTGTGCGCCCAAATGACATGTCTACTTTATTCTTTGGGTCGGGGTGCGATCGTGTGGATACCAAATTATGTAGGTTTTATGAATTTAAAAAATTAAAACCTCCTGTACAAAAAAATTTTATTTTGATTTTGCCATTCTTCTGGCCCCTATAACTTTTTCATTTGGTGTATGGAGCTGAGGGTAGTGCATTTTTTGTGAATTTTGATGGCGGTTTTCATGCTATAATTTTTAGGACTGTGCGACATTGATCACTTTTTATACATTTTTTAGATTTTTCAAAATGGCAAAAAAAATTCCATTTTCGACTTTGGACGCTATTTTCCGTTACGGGGTTAAACGCAGTAAAAAAACTTTATTTATTTTGATAGTTGGGCATTTTCGATGCGGCGATACCTAATGTGTTTATGAAACAAAGTAGCCTCGGGATCGGAACACCCGAGGCTACGTGACGTCATCGGGGTGAGTGACGACCCGCAGCAAGATGCGGCGGCGCCCATGCGTTGCGCGGCAGCGATCGAGAGGTGCTAGCACAGATCACGGGTGTACCGGTAAGCCTCGCGGGCCGAGCCCTCTCCATGACACGAGACCCGTGCATGGGGGAAGGCGTTTAAAGGGAATAGTGACATGAGGGGTATGAGTGGGACATATAGGGGACATATAGGGGACGTGACATGACATGAAATAGGGGAGGTGAGGTTATGATGGGAACATGAATTTGATGAGATTATGATAATCAGGTGTATATGGGACAGTGAAATTTACAGAGGTGTATAAGGGGTTATTGGGTATATAAACCGACTGGATTTCAAGACATCCATTAAGTTTGGAAACTGCTGGATATCTGACCGTCCTTTCTCCTGTAGACCCGATGCACACTTGTTCTTTTCTGCAGATCGATTCTCACCTGATGTCTCTTCGCACCATCGGATCTTCACCCCCTTCTTTCATTTTTCACTTTTTAGTGTCTTTTTGACACCTGATATATTCTTATTGTCCAATTAATCACTTTTTTTGCACTCCACAGCTTTTGTATATTTTATCACTTTTTGACACACATTTTTTTTTATTTTTTTATTTTTTATTTTTTTTTGTGCAGTGTTCACTCCAATCGACATTTTTGCCGTTCATTCACAGTTGTAACAACAATACATACTTTCTGGTTCTAATATAACTTTTCTCACTCGCACATAAAATTGCCTATATACGGCATCCTCATTCTTCTAATCCACTCATACACATTTCTTTTATTCACATACCCCATTCACCACTTCACCCATTTATTATTCATTTATTATTTTATTTTTATTTTATTGTTGCTGTCTAGCAACATTCAGTGCTTGCTGGCGACTTACAACATCGTTCCAAGCACACACTTTTCATGTTAATGTTGTTTAATCATCTTGCATGGCACACTATTTGCTTTGCCTACAAGTTGCCTTAAACAAATAGGTGCCCTTGATTGATGTGTGGAGGAGTGTGCATGCCCGCAGACAGTCTGGGTGTTTGCACTCGGGGTGGGTCGTCACGAACATTTCCTTTCCACTGAGCTCCTAAAATGCAGTAGAAGTAACTTTCATTAACCCCTTTAACCGACCGCCTGGCCCTTTTTGTTTTTTCATTTCCATTTATCATTCCCCACCACTTTTTTATTTTAACACATTTGATGGCTTGTTTTTAATGCGTAACAAGACACTTCATAGTGATGGCATGAATCTTCTATTGTGTAACTGGAAGTCGGAAGAATCCAATGTAGTCTATTGGTGAACAGAACCATTGCGTCGTTTTCCTGTAGCCTTGGATTTTACGGCTTTTCACTTTGCGCCTGAAATAGATTTCTACTTTATATTCTTTGGGTTCGGTATATCACGGGGATACCAATATTTGTAGGGTTTTTAAATGTTTTCATACATTTACAAAAATTAAAATTCCTGTACCAAAAAATTTTTTTGATTTGCAGCGTCTGGCCTAATAACTTTTTTCATACTTCCGGTAAACGGAGTCTGTTTTAGGTGTCCATTTTTGTGCGACTTTTGATGATTTTTTTTATTCCTACCATTTTGGACTGTATGAACCTTTTGAATCATTTTTTATTTATGTTATATTTTGCCAAAATGTCAAAAAGTTGCATTTTCACTTTGGAGCTAGTTTTCATTAGCGGGGTTAAACACTTTAGAAACGTTTATTATATTTTGATAGAACAGGATGTTCAGACGCGGGGATCAACCGAATGTGTTTATGATTGTGTTACTGTTTGTTTATATTTTTATCAGTTCTAGGGAAAGGGGTGGATTTGAATTTTTATGTTTCTTATTATAATTTGTTTTTATACTTTTATTTTTACTATTTTTAGACTCCTATGGGGTACTGTAACCCGATGTTGTCTGATCGCTACTAACCCACTACTACTGCCATACTACAGTATGGCATATTTATTGAGATTTTCCACTCAATCATTGAATGTGCAATCGCGCATTGTTCAATAAGGGTGTAAAACGAGACAGTCCCAGGGTCTTTCGAAGACTCACGAGACGCGATCCATCACCAGATGCAGCGCCGTGCGCCGCCTTTTTTTTTTTTTGTTTTTAAGCCGGCCATCAACGCTACAACGATCGCTGGTGTTATCGGTAAGGTCTTGCTGGCATATTCAGTAAAGAGACTTACGGTCTAGGTAGATGGCTCCAGCCCGTGAGCCATCTCCATTGCCCGCTCCCGACATCTCATACTATTATGGAGCACATCGTAAGGGGTTAAATCATATTTTGTATATACCGGTGGTATGGGAAACATATACATCTTGAGTACAAAATCGGCATATCTTTGCAGTCAATCATCTTGATCAGGAACTGCCAGAGTTTTATCCTATTAAGCCTTCAGTAATTATGAATTATAGTATTCAAATAACTCAGATCATTCACACTGAGTATGGGAATTATGAGAAAATTATTTGTTCTTTCATATACTATAGAGTTTGTCCTATATGTGAATTTGTCAATTGTGTTGCACTTTATATATCTTTTGAAATTGAAAGGGTGGTCTCGTAAAGGTCCTAAAAGATTATTATCATCAAGACCCAAATATATTATGGAGTCCTGTGCCTGTTCTTTGTCTAAGTTGCACAACTTAAAAAGTGTCCTTTGGAAGCGTTGCACCCGTATTTAGTGTTTGTGGTCATAATTGTATTGTAGCTGTACTTTGTGGGGACACTTTAGAAAGCTGTGCACCATAGGGCGTGTTGGGGTTTCTAGTTTGCACCAGGTTATTACTGCGCCTCGACCAATTGAGTCACAACATCTGGAGCGCAAAAAACAACTTTTTGCATATCCTGAAAACGAGACTCGTATTACACTACTAAATAATGTGGCGGCACACGCTCACTACGTTTTGTCTTACTCTGACTCTTGTGTATTTGTTTAGGCCTATAATGCTGCCTTGTTCTTCCAGCCTTCCCATTCCATTTGTCCGCCTTTCTCTTTCCTCCCCAATATTGGCCAATTTAATTCCTTCAAGACCAAGTTCTTTCGTTCTTTTTGCTTTCCGTTTGTTCAATTCCCTCCATCCACAAATCATAACTTGTTGATTGTTTTGTGTTTACAAAACTATAGGTCAGGCTTGTGTATAATGGCTAGAGGGAGACAATTTTCTTTTCTACTGGGGCACCCATTATTATTCTGGGGTTGCCAATGTACTGGGAAGCTGGACAAAATTCCAAAGGTGGGGTGGAATTGTCCAACAAGACACAGGTTGTGCGATATTTTGCTGGGCTTTATTTGTACAAGGTTTCAATGTTTAGTTGAGATGACCCCTCCTGTCAGTTTGTTGGATCAGTGCAATCACAGTGCATATCCTGAAACAGACCGATACACTACTTAATAATGTGGCCAACACTCTTCCTGAGTAAGGCTACTGCCCACATCATTTCACAACAGTTTTTCATATTTGGCTGTTGAGCCATACACACAATGGGAAATTTTCTAAATGTCATGTCTTTCCTTCATACCCCCTGGGACTCACCACACACGGATGGCAGGAGAAAGGCAATTTGAAATCAAGTTTAATAAAGTACTGAAGTAATTCAGATCCCGACCAAGTCAATTTTTAAAATCAGCATACTCGCTTTATATCACTGTCACTAGCTAAACATGACTCTCCGGGTGACAAGAATTGGGGTCATTTACTACGGGCCCGATTCCTTTCCCGTTTTCCCTCCCCGGCGTTTTTCCCTGAATATTCCGTTTTCGCCAATTTTCCCGGATTTTGGCGCATCGGCGCTGTCACCACGCAAAAGGAAGTGGTGGGGGGCGTGGCTGAACGAAAACCGACGATTCGGAAAAAACGCCAGCATTTTAAAAAACAAAAGTGTTGCGGACTTGCACTTACCTCACCAGGAATAGGCCGGTGTACTTGAGTCCTTTCAAGCAGACTTCGCGCAGCAGCGCCACTTTGGACAATCGGAGGAACTCCACCTTAGTGAAGCCCGCCAGAAACCCAATCCACACCGCAGCGACGCGTTGCCGCTGGATCGCAATGGAACCGGGTAAGTAAATCTGCCTATTATTTAGTATACCCCTGTATATCGAGATGTCTTTTACATTTCTCTAAATTTGAAAGAGAGGTTCTACATTTCCTTCCCTTTTCAACTACCAACCAGAGAAACATCCTGTCCCCGTGTTTGTTCCTGGTGTGGGCATACTGGCTTGACATTTATCATTGTCTTTTGCCCCCTGTTTTACAGTAGCCTAGTATTTTTGCTTTGGGTGAGCTGTTCTATCTTTCTTCATAAGGCTTAAGCCAAGCAGTTTTCATACGAAACTTGTACCCCGCTATTAACTGATGTCCTGCCCACTCATCGTGCCACTAGGATATATACTTGCTTCAGCTTACCCCATAGAATCTGAACAGTCCTCTTTGTGTCAGTTAGGTCCTTCTCTGCTTGTCTTAAACGCGCTTTCTCCCTTTCTACCCCCTTCACCTAGATCTCTACCCATAGGTATGGGCACTTGGGTTGTATGGAGACACATCTACAACTGCTCCTTTTTGATTACGGTTCTGACTCTTGTATTTGTTTATGGCTATACTGCTGCCTTGTTCTTCACTTCCCCCATTCCTGGTTCCCCTTTCTCTTTCCAATATTGGCCTATTAATTCCTTCAAGACCAGTGTCTTCGTCTTTGCATTTCCTTTGTTCATTCCCTCTCCTCCAACACATCATAACTTTTTTGATTGCTTTGTTTTCCAAACTATAGGTAGGCTTGTTATATGCGAACAAATTTGTTTTTCTACTGGCAAAACCATTTCGTATTCCTCTGCCATTTACTGGACTCTGGACAACAATTCCAAAGGTGGTGGAATTGTCAAACCATACACAGTTGTGGCGATATTTGATGGCTTTATTTTCAGGTTTCATGTTAGTTGAGATCAGCCTCTCTCGTCATTTTTTGGATCAATGCAATCACAGTGATACTACATTGTATATGTATAAATCAAACACGAAAAGGGGAAGCCAATGAATACTAAAATCAGCATTGAGTAAAGGTGAAAATTTAAACTTTTATTGGTTACAATGTGGGTAGTAGAAACATTTGATGAATTATAAAAGGAATGGAGGTACAGAGAGACAGAAGTTCATATAGACCAGGACCTATGATGTACAGTATATAAGTACTGAAGGTGAAAAGGCAATGCTGTAACAAACTCCAGTAATGAGTTACAGCAGTGTGTGCCCATGTGGTTTACAGCGTGAATCACATTTACATTATCCTAGGCAGGTGACTATTATATCGTTAAACCTGAAAACCTGTACATTTTACACAGCTGTGAACACAGAACCACTGTACTCATCTTTACCTGGTCGCTGGAATTACCACCAACGCGCGTTTCAACACCCCCGGTCTTTCTCAATGGGTGATTTATAGTAATGTCTAAATACTTTAGACATTCAAAAAAAACCGTGCATGCACAAAATGCACCATATTCTGCCACCGAACTTTTTTCAACTTCATTGTACGAGGCTGTGAAAGGTGTCATTGTTTGCTGGATGGGAGCTGTTTTTTATTTCTAACATTTTGAATGGCCTTTCAATCTAGATGACCTCCGATCACTGTTTATTCAGATTTTTTATTTTGGGCCAAATGGCGCTCCAATAGGTTCTTTTTTTTTCCATTTCATGAAGTGTTTATCGCCGGGAATAATTGTTTTTAATTATATATATCTTTTCTAGGGAAAAGTGGTTATTTGAATTTTTTATTTATTTTTATCATTTTTTAAACATTTTTTTACTATGATTACAGCTTCTTAGGGTACCCGGGGGGCGTTAGCACTTTCAACTTTTAATACAATATACTGCATACAACTGTATTTGCACTGTCTTGTAGATCACTTGCTTCCAATATTACAGTCTCTCTCTCCACATACTGTAAATAAGAATTACTAATGACATTCTAGAAGCCTTTAGTAATAGAACGGTGTGGACTGCAATATGCCTGTATAATGCCTGTTCGGCGCCACAGGTAACTTCACCTCAGCAAGCTTATATGGTTAACTTACCTGCCTTGGTTGTGCCAGAACCGACCGCAGCAGTTCCCACAGTGTCACCTGTGAATACAGCTACACTCGCTGTGTATGGAGAGTTCTCCATCTCCTCCATACTCCCCTTCACGCTCCCAAAGGATATTTACAATGGTCGGTTGTGAAGGGTTAAAGGCTGGTTCTCTTTGCTAAAAATTTGTTTTTTAAAAAAACACATCAAATCAAGAAAATAAACAAGAAAAATGTCGGCAGTCCACTTCAATAAATCGCCATCATTTTATTTCAATATTTTAAAATGGGTCATTTTTATTGAAACAAGACGGGTCCACCACGCTGGTAACCAAACAACCCCCACAATAATCTACAATATTCTAAACATTGGCAAGTTGCAATCAAATATACATTTCAAATTTTAATAGTAAAATAGAAGTAGGGTAAAAAGCCACCACATTGTCTACACACCCAGCGCTTCTCAGAGTTATGCTATGATATCAGGTTCCCTGCATTAAGTCCGGTTGCTGTGTGAAAGTCCCACCCCCCCCCAGTTATGCATCCCGATAGTCATCAAGAGTTGTCAAGCACAGGACTCTGGAATGGGTCTGTTGGACCCGCTGGACCAATGGAAGATGGTACTAGCTGACACCTTGGACCGGAGTCTAAGTGGCACCTGGTCCTTCACCAGACCCACCACAAAGAGGACTGTCTTTGCTGCGCAGGGTACCACCAGGTCTTCCACCGGTGCAACTATCCTGCGGTGCCTCAATGTAGTAATTAAGAAATACAGTCTGTGCCTGGATGACACGGGAGTAACAACAACCGTGAGGAAACGTGGAACCACGCAGGAACAGCGGGATGCAACACACGGAACCGGAACCCTGAAGCAGGAACAAAACATGAACGGGAACATAGAGTAATATGCGTCAACAAAGAACACAGAGGAACACCTGAACGCATGAACCTGGAGGCTTTCACTTCACAGGAATGCCTGATGATCCGCGGGGCATGATAATAGCCGCCGGGTTATATGCAGACCGGATTGACCATAGCCAATCACCAGCAATGCTGGCCCTTTATAACCGAAGAGACTACCCCTCAGGGGGCTGAGCGAGCGCGACCTTAGTCGTGTCCCGAACATGAACGGGACGTCCCTGGCCTGGGACTGAGCAGCGAAGACAGAGCCACGGAATCCGTGACTGGATCCGGGGGCAACCGTGTCAATAGTCCAGTACAACCAAGATAACTATTAATGATCAAAGACTTTATAAGATGGCCGTCATTCATATCTATGCACCTGCCACGCATGTGCACAGCACCTATTATGCCATATTGGTGGTTTCCTATGCGAATTCAGTTTTTAAAGCAGTGTGATCAAAACTTAATATAATTTGATTAGTGGTGCTGCTTTGTATTTGTGTGTTATTTTGTGTAAATTATGCCATCTAACGAATAACTACGAAAATACTTAAAGTTGTGCCCACCTCATTATCCATTGCATAAATTTGCACATCCCATTTATAATTGATTTAGCAGAGATGTCGCTTTAGACACTGCAAATATGCAAACCAAATGAATTTACATTAATCTAGTGCAAAATGTAAAGAATAAGATGTCGCGAAAATTAAATAGACGGCAATTACCATTAATCTTCAGTCTTATGAATTCCTTAGCAGATGCGTTGAAAAGATTATTTGCGCTCCAGTATTAATACATTAAAGGAATTCTGACACTCTTGTGACATTTGGAGAACAGTTTGTTGCCGCATCCTTTCTATTAAATTTGAGAAAAAAAGTACTCAGCTGGGATGACCCAACATATCATTACTAAGGAAAAGCATTATTAAAAATCTTCTGTTGTCTTGTTTAGGGCAAACACTTGGTCCTATTGTGGATACATCTGAAAGCCAAACATTCAGCATGGCAATGTCTGTATCGCTGAGTTGTTCTCTCCAAGTGATTGTTTCAGAATTTACAGTGATATGGAAAGTATTCCATTTTTACTGTTGTTTCACGGCAGCCAATTATTAAGAGATCAAACAAAGTATTTTTTTGCTCATTAATGAACCCTCTGCACCCCATCTTAACAGAAAAACATTTGAAATGTAGATACCATATGTCTCGAGTAAAACCGAGTATATAAAAAAAAACGGAAACTACTGAATCTAGTAAAGCGAGGGTGGTAATGCAATTGGTCACACTTCCTCCCAGTAAAGTCCAGAAGCTCACCAGTTTATATGCCAGCGCCCTGTAGCTATAGTCAGCCATTGCCTCTGAAGTTACCGGCCCAGCCATCCTATAAGCCAGCCCCCTTAGTATATATAGCCATCCAGGCCTCCTGGAAGTATCTAGCCACCCCCTTTAGTATATAGCCAACCCCCTTTAGTACTATACCATCCATCCTCCTGTAGTATATATCCAACCCCCCCTTTATGTAATCGCCACCCCCTTTAGTATATAGCCAGCCCCCTTTAGTATATTGTAGCCCCCTTAGTATAATAGCCCCAATGTATTATATACCACCCCCTTTATTGTATAGCCATGTGGTATAATTCCAGCCAAGCCCTTGTGTAAGTTATATATCTAGCCACCCGCCCCCAATTTTCCCAGCACAAAAAATAAACTAGTACTCTCACCTTTCCGTTCCCAGGAAGTCCTCTTCTTGCTCACAGCTCCAGTTCATGTGACGGCCCGCTAGCATGGCCCGTCGCTCTCTACGGAAGAAGAAAAACTGCTGGGAGGTGGGGCGCAGGTTTAAAGGCCAACTTTAAGTTTTTTCAGCACATTTTTTTGTGCTGAAAAACTCCTCTATACTCGATAACACAGCTAGTTATTAAACAAAAAAAACTGAAATATCTCCAGTGTATAAAGCCCCGCTTTTGAGCTAGTGCAGCCATGGTCTTCCCTTGGACCTTACTGCAAGGTTTTTCACACATGACTCAGTTAGCTTGCCCAATTCCCGATGAATGCCTTGTGTTCTCTCTCAAACAATTTAGCATTAAAATCCATATAGTTCCCCACAATTAATCCAGTGAACACTGCACAATTGCACATACAGATGTAATGGTGACAGCCTGACGCTTCCATCACTGAGGATCAGGGACATTACTACATACATAATGTACAAAACGAGAAAAGAGATGTGTATAAATGATAAAAAACTTTATTGGTACAATATTTTTCAAACATCTTAAACCCCAAAAAGACTGTGGTTACATATCACCAATGCTCCCCAAGAAACTAAGCCACTAAATAAAGGACATAAACACATAAATAAGTCAAAGCCAATGGAGAGCTAAGACAATGCACAAAAATAAAACTAGGACCAAAAGTGAAAGTATGCCTCATACATCCGTTTCCCTTGACTAAGGGCCCGCGAGTCGGGTGATCCGCGTGGGGCACTTCCTCCTCCCCAGACTGGACCCCATTCATTCGGTAATGTAGCCTTTTTGCACTGTATCTTCTTACAGCCTACGATTTTTGCCCTTTGCATTTATCAATATATTTTCGGTATAGGCATTTCCTTCACTTTTGGTACTAGTTATTTTTGTGCATTGTCTTAGCTCTCCATTGGCTTTGACTTTTATTTATTGTGGTTTAACTGTTCCTTTATGTAGTGGCTAGTTTCTCTGGGAGAATTTGTGCTATGTATCCCAATTCCTTTTTGGGTTTTTAAGTATGTTTTAAAAATATTGTCCATAAAGTTATTTATCATCTATACACATCTCTCTTTTCTCGTTGTTTACATTTTAGTATGCTTTAGATGTTGATGACGGAAACAAATATTTAGTTTTCCTATATTGTTCCCACCCCACCCTTCGATGGAGACCATTGTACATACATATGTATATGTGACAGCCTGCAGCTTCCTTTACCATAGGAGTCAGGTAACATTTAATAAGTAAAAAAATCAAAAGTAAACCCGTTACTATGCACCGTGACACTAAAGGGTTAATAGCTTATGTGGGCAGAGCTTCAGATGACAAGGTGGGGAAAGGGATCAGCATGAGAAGAGGAAGAGACATAAAAATTCGGTAGAAGTCACAGACTGTGATGGAGGGACTGAAGGGATAGGGGAAGACTTGTAACTCACTATTCTGTGCATGAGACCTCAACATTCAGCGCTGGCTGCATTCACATTCCTCTTCCCCCTGTGGATCAGGGAGCAGCAGCTCCGCCCTCACAGGAATCTGACCAGAACAACATACAACATACAGATTCATAGGCTTATCAGAACATGGAGAGAGGCAGCCATTACAGCAATGAGGGTAATGTGAGGGATAATAACAAAGAAACTAACTAAATATCGGTAGACAAGATAATGGCAAGTTCATTTTCCATCCCAAGAGCTATTTATTGTGAAAAATAAAAAACCTTTACAGTTACTTCTTTAACTACAAATACTATTGAATTCTTCAATGGAACCGTGTCCTGTATTACTGTTATTCTTGATAGAAATGAATGTCATTGTAAAAGAACTGTTGTCAGTATATTAACCTACTCTCCAAGAAGCTATTATCCTTCCCAGCAAGACTTGTGTGGATTTTCTGAGTAGGAGGGAAGAAACTGAGATAACGTGAAGGTCATTCTGCCATCATTTTCTTAAAAAGCGTGTCAATTCTGTCTTGAAATTACATCTATCTGTTTGATTTACGTTATGTTCTTTTTGATGGACATTTACCACCAGGCAGAAGCTTGGCAGGTTGGCACAGAAAATATAGAACTGTAAAGATAGGTTGTAAAGTGGCCCCTGACTGTCATAGAAATCATATAACTATACATAGCTATTACATAAATACTGAAGATTAGAGCGTCTGAACTGTACTTTCTTAGCCATCATTTGTAACCTTCTTCTCAAGATGACACACTTTACAGACTATTTACTTAATACTTATTATAGTATAACCTAATTACGGAAATACTGTTGACTAACTAATTACCCTATCATAAACACTAATGGGGTACCGTCGACATATATCTAGAAGCCTGTTACGTAATATAGACACGCTAATAATGGTTTACTGCAAGACGACAACATTATAAGGAATCTGTACGTCTTCCGTGCCAGGGCTCATGATGGTTAGAGATATGGGCGGTATGTATCTCGTGGCTCCGTGATTAATTGGAAACCTACAGTAGAGTCTGGTTCTCGTGGGGCGCACCCGTAATGGGGCAGGGTATACATGATTTACCACCATCGCTCATATCACTAATACTCTATCTCGACCTAGGCTAAAGATGCCGATGTTGAAACTCCACAGTCACCTAAGGGTATGTTACGGGAAGTGCTGTCCGTCTTAATCTTAGCAATTAAGTGGCCTTCAGGGAGTCGTGCCCGATGGAATAGAAAACCTTATACTTCGCATTGAAAATACTGGGTATTAAGGGGTTGGCAGGAGCGGTCTGTGTAAGCGATCAGACTACTTCGCGTGACCAGTAGGGCAAGAGGGGGGGTGTGGCTGAGGGCTCAATCTGGTTCTCAGGAACGTGGTCGTCGGAGAACTGAATCAGTGTGTTACGGATAATTAATCAAGGGTGTTAATCTGACACGGGGGCGCTTGTCTGGTGGGGGCAACTCTGCAGCGTTTTGGTGAGCATTACGTGCCGGTAGGTCGCTTCAGTAGGATTTTGCAGCAGTGGGCTGGAGTCGGGTGTCAGTATAGGGGCTGGCGAATATGATTTAGGAAAAGACCGTGAAAAGGAGATAACTTATATGGATGGCGTATAACTTGAATCTCGAGCTTTCAAATATAAGGAATGTAGCATATAGTGGATAGATGTTCTGGGAAGTCGGATGAGCTCCTGTAAACGAGAGGTCTTGTGCTAGGGGGGGCTCAGCAGGATTCCGGAGGAAGTTATGAGGCAGTACAATCATCTCGGACCTTTCTCGCTGGGGTGGAATGGGACGTTATCTGGTTGAACCGTTGCAAGGAGCGCTTTAAGCGTAGTAGATGGGAAGTGGGCACACTGAGACCTTCTTGTGGGACA
The DNA here is from genome assembly GCA_019512145.1 of Engystomops pustulosus. Taxonomy (NCBI): domain Eukaryota; kingdom Metazoa; phylum Chordata; class Amphibia; order Anura; family Leptodactylidae; genus Engystomops; species Engystomops pustulosus. The sequence goes on along the minus strand of CM033643.1, from coordinate 58,715,030 downwards.
TGGTACGGCCGCAGTGGCGAGGATAGAGAAACAGGTGATCATGGAGAAGGTGGCTCAGAGTTGAGAAATGGAACTGGGTGATAATAAAAAAGGTTCGAAGGACTAAGGGGAAAAAGACGATAGGAGGGTAGAATTCGGTAGGATAATTGTCTGATGGCCTTGCACGTGACATGGGGCAGAGGATGGGATGATCTATCAGACTGTTAAAGCATTCTTAGAGGGGAAGTGAGAACAAATCTCCTTAGACCCGGGGTCGTCACAGAAACTGGGCTAGGTACATAAACCTGAGTGTGGTCTGCAGTGAGTCCTGGCAGAATTACTTAATTGATTAGAGCGATGTACTATAGAGCCTAATCTTTAACTAGGATACAGTATGAGGAAATTGAAGTTCCTGCGTGAGGGGGAACGTCTGAAAATAGGCGTTGTATAAGCGGCTTCAAAATGTTTAAACTACACGACTTTTTGCTTCATCTGGGCATGGCCGTAAAAGAGATTAGAGATCAGCTCCGCGACAGATGGATCGAGGAGAATGGTCATAGCAAATCAGGTGGCATCGGATTCAATGCGCTGAATTTATCTGATGGTTCTCTCTGTAGTGAGGAAAAGAATATCGCGACTTGAAGTGTCCTAGCATACGCTACAACGGATTGGGGATCTATAATACGACTACGGTAGAATGCGGCATGGAAAGGAGGAGGGTTGTCGATGAGTCACTCTTGGGAGTAAGCAGATCTTAGGGCCTTCTCGCTCTTAAACCTAAGATGCGGAGTATTAGGGAGGAGAAGGATAACACTTGGCACTTCTGCCGTTAGATAGGGAAGATGGCTTAGTATAATGGAGCAGCAATGTACCTCGCCTGCTACTTACTCGGATAGTGGATCTCTGCGTGCAGGTAGTAAAATTCCCTGGGGGGAACGTTGCAGCGAAAGCGATTCCAAAATACTTCGGGTAATTTTAGATTGGGAAGTAATATGGCTATTATCTGTGTATATGCACTTTGGATGGAGTTCCGGGTCGGGGTGGCGGGATGTAGTGGAGGGGGGGAGAGGGGTACGGATGTTAAAGGTGAGGGTACTGAAGTTGGAGGCAGACTATTGGGGTGAAAGTCAGTTCAGTGCTCTACTCATATCGCTTTGACGGAGAGTCTGCAAGGAGGTAGGCGGGGAGGCGCGTCCTCGAAGAAGGGCGGATTGAGAACAGGAAAGTTACGAAACAAAACTAACGGACAATTAGCAGGGTTCCCATTAGGTCGATTGTTAGTGTGGGTAATGAGCGGGGGAGGGGGCTCACGAGTTGTTCGAGGTTGTTAAAAGACTCTGGGGGTAGGTCTTTACTTTGAAGGGTAAACGAAGAGGAGGACATGATATACAGTGTTGAGGATTGTTATTCTCAAAGTTTTACCAATAACAGAATGACAAACACATTAAAAACAAATTATCAACGACGATGTACTAACAATATGAACATTCCTGTATTCCTAATTTCCTAAAGAAACCGCTGTGTCCTTATTCCACTTAGGGCATTCCCAGTATCTTGATGCCAGGACTATATTGACAATGTAAATTGGGTGTGGGAATTACTAACCATCCATAGTACATGTGCAGACTATTCCTACTACACGTATTTTTGGTGGGAAGTGAAGTTTTTTGCAAATTTATATTGAATCTCACATCAGTATTACGGCTGACATTCTTGTAACTTTATTGTAGACTTTATCAAAAAAGTGTGGGTAGAAAATACAAACTGTAACTTGAAAAAGATTTGTCCGCACAATTTTGTGATGAACAAAGCCGCCATTCAGCTTTATACTTGAGTATTTTATTAATCGAGGAGGATGATTAACCTTGTATAAATTGTACGCATCATTTCCCAAACCCCACTCCTTAACTCAAGTCAATAGGTTTTTCCAGGTTTTCTGGTTAAATATGGGCCTCAGCTTTTAAGGTAGGCTTATGCCCTGAGTTGTTTATATCGCAGTCCTCAGTTAGAACAATATTAATAATATTTCATTAGCCAACACTAGGTTTTACAACACTTTTTATTTTTTATGACGTCAATACATTTCAAAGGCATCGACTGACAATATAGAAAACTTGGTATGATCTCTTCATTAGACCCATTCTTGGCATTGATTACCAAGATTTTCATATGGGAGTGAGAACATAACGTCTTAAGCTAATCCAGATCCATGGTAAATATATGCATGCTTATACATAGCTATACTTATAGTAGACCCTGTGTCTTGGGAAATGTGTGCAGAGGAAATATACAAACTGCAATTCATAGTTCTAAACAGGGGTGTAACCTGCATGGTAAAAGCCCTAACAGCTGCTAGGTGCAGCAGCATGGGCGCCCGCAATACGACCTAAAAAATGGAGGATGTGCCCATTATATACATAGTATGCTCCCATTGTACAGAATACTATGTAAAATACACATCTTCCAGTATAACAGATAATCGGCAATTCCATATAAGATATCATGGGAGTGAACACTGGAAGACTGAAAATCTTTTTCTCTATTCCTGCTGTCTTTTCCCCATGTTGTCATTAGATAATAGAAAATGTGGCCTTTTCCACCTCATTGGATAGGATACCTGCCTGTATAGTGAGTATATACACATGGTTTATAAGTTATAATGTAACGATGTAAATAGGGATGTGTATAGTGTACTGTGTGTGTATAGGTTATATAATTGGGTTTTATATGTCTGTATCTGTGATGGGTATATGCTTACATGGGTGTTTTATTGTGACGTGTATTGGTTTATGGGTGGTGTATATGTCGTATATGGACCTGTCTGGCTACATTTACTCAAGTTCCCGTGCTATTTTGTTTCAGACTTTGCACATCTTAATGTTGGCGGACTGTTTTGCACAGTATTTAAGAGGTTCCGCGCCACCATGTTTCGTTACAGAACACATTTGTGTTTCGGCTGCATGCCTCTATTCCCTCGCCCGACATATATTACTGCACGGAAGGGGTGAACTCTGGTCCAGTGCCACAGTTGGACTGTGCACCACATTTACATGCAATGTCATACAGAATTGGTACACGCCCCTGTGTTGAAGCATGCATGTAGCACCAGATCCATGATAATGTTTCACCACAAATTCATGCAATCCGGAGCCACCTTGAGTGTGTATAATCTGTACAGTGTATATACTGTATGTAAAGTGATAATGTGTGCACTGAGTGTATAATGTTTGAGTGATGAACTGAGTGTGTATTTTTAAAAGTATATACTGTGTGTGATTGTAACTTACCATTGTGGATTATAGGGTCAGGACGTAGGCAGTTTCTCCTACAGAGAGTTGCCAATTAATGCCGCCTCGTAGTGTGTAGAGATTTACGCTCTGGTACCATAAGGATGCCTCTTTTAGCTACCCTTATGAGGGCAAGCTCCCTTGACATAAGCATACCCTCAGGAAGCATAATAACTTATGCCGGAATAGACCAAACCATATATAGGTGCTAAACGAAGGCATGGTTTTCCTTATCCCTCCTTCAACAATCTATTTGTCACTTTCATATGTGAGTATACAAATATGTATATTTTTTAGGGGAAAGGTGAGCCTCATGACGAATTTTCTGTAATAAAGCTACAAACCTCCATTTGTTTCTATTTTACGCTTTCTTCTTACTTATTCAGATCTTAACCATAAATCTTCTGAAGGTCTGTAGGGTTCCTAAGAGCATAGTTATTTAGCAGGCACAATAGTTTTATCTGGCCAGGGGGAATCTACTTGTAAATATTTCATCTCTAAGGCTCTGAAGGGTACAAGTCATGTGTTGGAATTAACCACGCCAATCAATGATGGCCTGTATTTTCACATTCTGCAGTGAAGCCCCATCTAGTCTGAAGATTAAGTCTTAAAAGCAATATCTCCTGAAATAATATTTGTCACACATAAACCACTATGTCGTATAGCAATACATGAAATTACTCTGAAGTTCACTGAACTTCTGTAAAAAGCCGCATTCATTAATAAATGTCTTTTAAGCTGGCGCAGCATTTATATTAGGACAATCAGATCAGACAATGGTATTTCACTCTGTATGCACGGTCATGTCCTACTATACACATAATCATTGGAATTGAGGCAAGGATGAGATCCATTTGGGATGTAAATGTTATTCCTCATTGGCTCTGGACTGAGCTATGAAAGAATATGTCATAGATCGTATTTATTTTGTTTCGTTGTTAAATTCGTATATAGAGGGTCATAAACATGCCTGACCATTTTTTTATGTTGTAATATTTATTTTTCATCACAATAGAACCGTTTGAGGAGTGGATGCATTGGAGAAACACCCTTCAATAAAGTCATAGAGTCAGCTGGTTGCGACGCTGTGGTGTCAGCGTGAGATTGCCTCCGAGGTGGGTGCTAACCCCCTACCCACCGCCGCATTAGGGGCGACCAATGTGCGCTTGCCGGAGAGGTGTGGGTCGATTCTCTATGCAGCCCCCAGGGTCTGCAGACAACCTGTGAGTCGGATCCTCAATTGCACCCACCAGGTGCCCTGTGGCTGCCCATCTAAAGTAAAATTCCCCTTAAAACCCCCATTCCACCACCACAAATCCGAGAAACACCACAAAATCCATCTTATCTTAAAAGCAGATTTGGTATCAATCGCATCCATACCAATATGTAGCAATAAGTTCGGAAACATATTGAAATTTTTTAATCATTACTAACAAATTTCCAAAAATGAATCAAAGTTACAATGTCCCAAATGTCCACTGAAGAAAATAACAATTCAATCACCTAACAATAGTCATAACCCATCTTGTGAACCACACATACATATATTTGCTCGCGATATCCAGTTTTCCTCAACAAAAATGTGCTTAAAACCTACTCATCTTGTGATGCCCACCCGCAAATCCTCTTTTATAAAGCGATGCCCGTCATCGCTCTGTGTCCCTACTATGAGCGCTGGCATCGGCAACCTATTATTCAGCGGCGGCTTATGGCCATGGTGCCTTGCGACGGCTACGCGGGGACACGTAGCGATGCCCTAGTCGCCCTGGTAAAGAATAGGTCCTGCCATGGGGGCATCGTAATGTGAGTGCCTGTTAGTTTTTTTTCTTACAGGCATTTAGTGGGGCGGGTCTGCAGCTATAATACCAGGGGCTGGCAGGCTATATACCCAGGGGTGCAGTCTATAACTATCTACATGGGCTGCACTAGAATACTACAGAGCGGTGGCAAGTATATATAACTACAAGGGCTGGCAGGCTCTACACTACAGGGGCTGGCAGCTATACACTAACAGTGGCTGGCAGGCTAGACCTCAGGGGCTGGCATGCTAACAACTACAGGGGCTGTCAATCCTACCATCTACAGGGCTGGCAGTCTATATACTAAAGGGGTTGGCAGGCCTATATACTACCAGGCTGGGAGGCTATTATACACTGGGGCTGCAGGCTATATATTACAGGGGCTGCAGTCTAACATACTACAAGGGTCTTGGCCAGCAATATACTAATGGTTGGCAGCCTATACTACAGTGGTGCTGGCAGCGAAATACTAACAGGGGGCTGCAGGCTATATACCACAGGGGCTGGGCAGCTATATACGTGGAGGCTGTAAGCACTGGTCCAAATTTGTTCCCCTGGGAGCAACAGGCATCCTTGGTTTCCACAGCCCCGTGTGTGTGTGGCGGCCAAATTCTAATCAGGTCCTATTCCTTCAGTGTTTTCTGCTTGGACAGTCTTATTGTGTTCAAGCGCCATTAGTTAACTTCAACACTGATGACCCACAGGCTTTAAATAACGTGGTTAGTTGTTTGCTGCCTGGGAAACAACACACATCTGTGTGCCTGAGGTCTTGGATCGAGCATCTAGACCCAGAGTCAGTCTGGCTTCCAAAAGCACAACAAAACACTACAGCAGCTATTTTTGTGACATGGCAAACTTCAGCAGACGCAACGGGTTATAGGTATGTCCATGTTGTCAATTCTAATAATTCTCAGCGTTTCTTATCTCTCTGCGGTAGCGATTTCCTGTTGTGACCGCGCTCGTTCTGTTCCTAATTTTTTCGATCCCGTGCTGCTGTCCCTGCCCTTCTGCTACGTCCCTGACCGATTCCTGCTGCCTGTTCTCTACCTCCTGCCTGTCCCCCGACACGTTGTCTTCCGATTCTGTACTTCGCCTTGCCGCCATCACAGCAGTGCTCCTCCTGTGGGACTACCTAGTGGTCCACCCCCCGCAGCAAGTCCACCCCACTTGCGGCGGGCTCTTGTGAAACCTGGTCCACTTATACTCCGTCCCAGGTGTCGGCTAGTGTCTCCGTCCGCGTTTGTCGAGGTATCCCTCCACTTATCCTGACAGTAAAAACTTTGCTATAGACTGAATACATTAACCAAATTTTCTCTTTGACTCGCAGTGAGCTTTGATTCAAAGGTGAAGCAAGGTGATATATAATTTTTCTAATCCTTGTTAATTAGAAATTGAGACAACATGAACATTTAAACCAAAGCACGTCAAATCCATCACATGCCTGCGAGATTCAAAACCCCAGTCCCACTGCTGTCAAATGTCCACACTAACCGTACCATCACTGTGTGAACCCTCACCTACCCTTAGTGAAAAATGCTATGTGTAGAACGAGATCTTCCAAATGAATTTGTTAGATAACCTGTGTTATACATAAATTTCATGTAGAAGTTGATGATTTCTCAGGAGTAGGACTGATCCTCCCTGGCTGCAGCCTATCCACAGCACTCCTATACTTTTCCGCGGTGCCCCACGCTGTGTCGTCTCTTGGAGGCTCATCTGAGTGGTGGCGCACAGGCCAAAGCTTGTGTTTGAAGTAAATAGTCCTGCTCGGGGGCGGCTGCAGTCATGTAGATTCTTTCTTCACTTGCTTGTAGAAATAGCATTTAGTAATAAGAACTACCTGAAATCCATCACAGAATAAAGTCCCTCAGCATAAACCACGTGAACAGATGGTAGAAACCATACATATGGATCTGTATGTAGATGATATTCTCATCATTATTACCGTACAATTACACCGTTCTATAGCATCACTGGGATTAACTGTATAATGTTAGGGTTGCCTTCTTCATGAACCCGATTAGTACCAGGCCGAAAGTATCCCTGGCGACGATAATCAGAATACAGAATAAGGACTTCCTAAAACGTCCCCCCATAGCGCAACAGAAGGGATAAAGTGCAGCACACGTTCTCTAGCGTCCGCTCCACCACACACGGGGAACGATAAGATAATTCACACACCTGTACTCCCCTCCATAGCCTTGCGAACACCTCCGTCCCTGCTATGGCACAGCGTATACATACGCGTGATGTACCTACGGTTCCATTATTTATTAGCATCCAAAGTTTATAGCCCGCATTCACAATAGTTGTTTTCAACAAACCTATTTTCTATCCTTTTTGTGGCTGGAAAAGATGTTGTAATAGTTTATCTTTTAACAGACCTGTTTTATTGATTTTTAAGACTTTTTACAATGACACACAACCATTATTCATGCAGTCGTTCAAATGTACATTATGAAGGCGAGATATAAGAGTTGCCACGCATGCCTATTGATCAGGTTATGTTCATCTCAGACAATTATGTACTAGAGGTGGTAGGGAGTCACAGAAAAAGCCAGCTGTACTATATAATTTTGGTAACACCCAAGTTTACCAAACCATCATCTTGAAAAGGAGATTCTTACTCCCTGTAGCTTGCGACTAGAATTTTGTGAATGACACAGATATTCTTACTAAAAACTGAACTTCTATTCTTCAAAATACAATAATGATTGTATTGTGGACCAATTCATGAATAGTCACCACATTTTCAGTCAGTCAATATGATTCTGTAAATCTCAGCCTGAACATCTCTAAAATCCCGTAGCATGTACAAAATGGTTTTAATACATCTATGTCCCAAGTTTCTACTGATATGGCATATCAGTATAAATCAATTGCAACAAAAAAACATTTACATCTACAACATTTTGGTAGGCAAAGAATAATCACAGCGCCATCTATGGCAGAAAACTATAAGCGACTGAAGTCTAACGTACAGTATGTTACCTTAGTACGTCATATGCTTGGCTTGCCTTAACATATATGGATAACCTGTCCCATACGCAGTTTGTTCACGCCTCTCATAATGGGCAAGTATAAAGCTGACTCATTTGCAATCATATAGTTCTAATGCTATAAAGAGAAATGTAGCTATACCCTCTAAATATATGCAATAGACTGTTAGTATTTGCTTCATCAATCTGATTCCTATCCTCCTGTACATCAACTATATCAAATGGATCTATAGTCTGGGAAAATCGTGAATGGGAAACGATATTTTCTAGGAAACGGTTTCCCTTTATGTATATTCATTTATAAAAAGATTTAGGTGTTTTTACATATTCATATTTTTGGGATGAGATACAAAGTTTCTTTGGTCTATTTAAAGGCCATTTTTTTTCTTTTCAGGCAAGTTTGCATACATAATTAATCTTGCTAATTACATACTGTTTACTGTTAACCTTTATTTTACAAAAAACAAACAACACTAAAGCGGCTGTTAACATGTCCGTTAACATTATGTTAACAAAACCAAAAGTTTTTTCCTAAGCCTTCCCCCCACCCGCATTAGACATGGGGGAATACCCGTGGATTGGTGCTGGAACCGATTGGCAGATGTGTAAATGCCGCTAGAAATCAATAGTGGCATATAAATCACTGCGGTGTGTAGGCGCCGCCATCTTGGGAGATCATTGCTCCCCCGTGACGCCATCGGGGATGGCGAACCTGTTTCTATGAACACCCTTGATCTTCAGAAGACTTCAGCAATCTGTCACAGAGATATGTATTAAGGCAGTGCGATCACCTTCCAATAAACTGCCATCTACTACGCCATTACAGTCGCATTGCATTATATGGTAGTATATCGTGACTTCATAGGGATTAAAGGAAACCTACCATTTTGATTTCATGCATTATGAGAAGCTGTAGCTACCCTGATGCATTGCTCATATCTTGTTCACTCCCTGTGGCTGAGTGGCTTTTTTGCTGAAAACTATTATAACATTAGGACCTTAAAAAAAGCTTGATTGCTTCAAGCTGTCACTTCAGGGAGTTGTTCTGAACAGTCAAGACAGGACTAATCACTAGTTGGATCACACTCATACACACATCTGGTGATGGTGCAGCATTAATTACTTCTGCTCTCAGGGATAGTGATACATCAATTCATTGCAACCTAATATGAAGGAAAAGCATGGAGCTCAGGCAAAAGTATCAAGAGAGCTTCTTATAATAATTTTATACTAGAATTTTTTTCTGCAAAACACTCAGCTCAAGGATTAAACAAGATATGTGCCTGCCATCAGTGTAGCTACAGCATTCTCTATGTATGTTTGGTTCTAATGCATGAATCAATGGTAGTTTTCCTTAATACCCTTTGATGAAGCTACAGTAAAAAAAAATGTAACAAAACCTAAAAAGTTCAATCAAACCTTTCCCTAAGCTGAACTAAAAATAACAAAAGAATAAAAACATATTAGGTTCGTCCCAACATGCTCCGTCTATCAAATATAAAACGGTTATTCCCAGCAAGTGAACTCGTGAAATAAATCGCGCCCAACTCACACCTTTTCACACCAGTTTTGCGACACGTAAAAATGTAATAACAAGTGATCAAATGGTCGTACATTTCTCAAAAGGTAGCAATGAAAAATCAGCATTCATCTTGCAAAAATTAATTACGCCTTACACATCCCTACACGAACATCTTAAAAGGTATAAGCCCACTAGAATGGCCGAAACAATAACCACATTTTGGTTATGTTCACAAAGGTTTTATTTTTAACATGTAGTAACTCCTTAAACCTAAATATGTGGTATCGTGTGCTTGTTGACAATAAATAAAGGGAGACATATACTTGGAGTTCAAATAGTGAAACCGCAAAAACTGGAATCCCACAAGAAAATGGCACATGTGTTGTTTTTACCTATTTCACACGATTTTGGAGTTTGTTTTCCCACTTCCAGTACACGCAGGAATAATAGATCATTCCAAATATAAGTCCCCTTTGGTACACAGAAAATTAAGCCCTCACGCCTCTGTAACATTTATGTTACAAATTATGTACAATGGGAGCGCAAATAACAAAAAACAAAAAAATCTGCGATGTGAAGGGTTAGAGCTTAACCTGCTGTCATCTCTCTTGCAATTAAATTTTCTTTAAAGTTCCACAGTTGTTTTTTTGAGTACAGTTCTCACTGATAAAAAACCATCCAGGTCATCAACCTGAAAGAATCATTCACTTTCAAACGGATTCGTGTTATGTTATAAATCCTTACACACCAAAGAGTGGAGAGATATTTCCTTTAAGTCTACATTCGACATCTGTCGTATGGGGGAACTCTTATATACGGCTAATAAGACCCCATAGACGGCAATGGTGCATCGGCGCCAACGGGAGCGTATGGTGCGCACCCGTGCCTGTCCTATCGTCTCCGAAATACGAAGAGCGGGCCGTTTATTCTTATGAGAGGGCGGGGGTGAGCGCCACTCTCTCCCCCTCCTCCTCTTCCCTGCATTCATCTAACCAGTGTTGTAATCCAGAGAGGAGGGCAACCGCCAAAGAACCAGTGTACTTGAACAATTCACAAGAATTTGCAGACATTGCTGGTCCTTAAAGTATGGGCCGGACATTTCCCTCTGTAGCTCACCTGGGCTGTCCCTTCTCAGAAAACCTTCATGCGTCTGATGTAAAGGGCACATCAACCAATAAAAAAAATCCTAGGAATTATTTTTTATCAGTGATCCGGGGATGACGATCCTGATCAACTGGAATCGCAGTAGTTTGCCGCATGTGTGGCTGCAGTCAGCTTAGCAAAGTTAAAGTTCACACCTGTTTCATCAGCAGGGGTTCCATTACAGTTTCCCATATAGCTGAAATGGCCACAGCAGACCACATAGATTTGCAGCTATTAATTAGGGAAGGTGATAGAAGATAATTTAAGCCTATAGGTGACATAAGACCCTTAAGTCTTATGCGTAGAAGATAAGGTCCAAACTACACGGTTCTATCCCAGGTCTCACTAGAACCAACGCGCTTCAATAAATCTGTGCTCATTGCAACAGCTCAAAGAAATTTGATTGCCTAAAAAAAAGTGTGATTGGGGTCTGTCAGGGTGTGGGATGATAATGTTATTGTGCTTTATTAAGCCTGCTCTCCATTTAAGGGAATCTCCAACATTTTTTCTAGGCTGTGTAAATTGTACGTCTGTACAAGTGGAATAATTCCAATTGAAGATCACCATAAAATGTGGATTAACAAGCTACGCCCAATGTCTTGTTTATTGTGGAGCTGACCATAGCTGACCAGTAAAATAAATCTAAAAGCCCCAAAGCCCCCGTTTCATATTACACTTAGATATCCAATAAAAAAAGATCCAAAATCACCATACACCCCCACCTGTACGTATCATCACCAAAAATTAAGGATTTTACCTTTGTTAATGCCACTGTATCACTACAACAAGGTACTGTGGGTAAGCACTAGACGATCTCGCATTCGCTACATAGACAACAAATGTAAAAATTATGCCAGGTGGAAATAGCTATGCACAAATGATATCTTTTTTTTTTTTCTCCCCACATTAGGTTTTTTGTTGTGCAAACTTCGTAAAACGTAAGCAAAAATAGAGAAATTTGGTATTGGAATAATCCACTTACCCTTGAAAAATAAATTCACGCATTACGTAGGGTAATATTATGGTGAAACCAAAAAAAACTAATATCGCAAATCCTTACAACGTTGATGTTGTTTCTTCAGACTCCCCACAAAAGTTTATACCTGTTTGTTATAACCGGGGGCATAGTCCTGACAGGCGATGATGGGTCGACAGATGTACATGGACCCCACGACCCGTCCCGTTTTCTGAATGTGACCCCCACTGATGCAAGTTAGATCGAGCTAAGTTTTTCTTTGGGGCAACCACTTTCAAGAACCGCGAATAGTAGACATCCACATATTCGACACCTAATTGGGGGTATGTTTTTTTCACAAAATGTACTGTTACTGATAACAACTGCAGCGTTTACAGCATAAAAGACCCAGTTCATTGTACTACTGTACAACATCAGTTTCTACACAATCTGTAGAGTAATGCCCTGGTAACACCAGACGCTCACAGCTTATGATACAAGCGACTTGTAAACTTCCAAGGATCTAATCACTGCCTGTCGCAGACCAAGATATTTGAATGAAACATGCACTAGATGGTAGCTTTTGTTTTGCTTTAAATTCTCTTTATTGAGTTTTGCATTTATAGTGCAGAAACAGATAACAGTATGGCATCTACACTCCACGGCCACTTATTAGGTACACCATGCTAGTACGGGTTTACCCCCCTTTTGCCTTCAAACTGCCTCAATTCTTCGTGGCATAGATCACAAGTGCTGGAACATTCCTCAGATATTTTTGGACCATATTGACATGATGGCATCACACAGTTGCCGCAGATTATTGTCGCTGCACACCATGATTCGAATCTCCCGTTCTCCAACCACATCCCAAGAGGGCTCTATTGGATTGAATCTGGTGACTGTGGAGAGCCATTTGAGTACAGTTGAACCTCATTGTTCATGTTCAAGAACCATTGAGATGATTCCAGCTTTAATGACATGCGCAGTATCCCTGCTGAACGTAGCCCATCAATGTTGGTACTTGTGGTCATAAAGGGTGGACATGGTCAGCACCAATACTCAGGTAGCTGTGCTTTGCAACGATGCTTAATTGTACCAAGGCCCAAAGAGTGCCAGAAAATATTCCCCACACCATGACACCAGCACCACTAGTCCTGAACCGTTGATACAGGCTGATGGATCTGCTTTTCATGTTTTTGACTCCAAATTCTGACCCTACATCCTAATGTTCCCTCAGCAGAAATCTAGACTCCTCAGACCAGGCCAATGTTTTTTTCCAATCTTCTACTACTGTCAATTTCGATGAGCTTGTGCAATTGAGCCCAGTTCCGTGCTTCAGCTGAAAGAAGTGGCAACCCGTGTGGTCTTCTGCTGCTGTAAGCCCATCTGCCCTCAAAGTGCGAGACGTACTGTGCGTTCAGAACATATTCTCGTCTGCCTACCTGGGTTGTAACGGTGGCGATTGAGAGCACTGTTGCCTTTCTATCGCTCGAACCAGTCTGCCTCCCATTCTCCTCGGACCTCTGCATCACAAGCCACAGAACTGGGCCGCTCACTGGAGTTTTTTTCTTTTTTGCGGACCAATCTCTAGCTCTGTTAAACCCTAAGATGTGCGTGAAAATCCGCAGTAGATTCCCGTTTCTGAAATCACGCAGACCAGCCTTTTCTGGCACCAAAACCATGCCACGTTCAAAGGCACTCAACTCACCTTTCTTCCCATACTGATTCTCTGGTTGAGCTGCAGGAGATTGTCTTGACATGTCTAATGCCCTAAATGCACTTATTTGCCGCCATGGTGATTGGCTGATTAGAAATTAAGTGTTACCGACAGTTGACATGGGTACCTAATAAAGTGGCCGGTGATGTAATATTACACCCATGGTTTCAAGCCTCCGTATGGGCATACACAATACAATTGGCAATTACCCGACATTCATGCTTTGAAGTAGGAGATAAAACATGATATATGAAAGCATATAACATTGGAACAGAAAAATGAACAGAAGGTAATAGAAAGGCAATGCATACTGGTATGCAATGGCAATCACAGAGCATATAGTACTATGATCCTGAGGCAAGGGGGGAATTATAGCCAAGGGGAAGGCTGACGCCTTCTCCTAAATGCTCTGCGTTACGTAAGGGAGGGTTGAGTACTTAGGCTGTCTCAAACAAACGGCTGGATGGATCAGGGGGGAACAGGGGGTGCAAGTTGTTAAACTGGGGTGGTATGAGGCCGGGGGGAGTTTACAGGTTCCCCAAATGTTGCCTATCATCACTGATAACCATGAGCTTGATGCGCAGGTTGATGTGGGATGAAACTTGGCACTTCTAAAAGTGCTTTTTTGAAAAGTGGCAACCCAATTCTTAGCCTCATATCATTTAGAGTGAAATTATTGAAATCTTAAAAAACCCATGCAACATACAGCGACATTTTGGGAAATTTACGTATTTACTCGGTAAAGTCGAGTCTTTCAAGCCAAATTGTGCGAAAAAACCTAACTTGGCTTATACTCATTCTCATAAAAAAAATGAACACTGTACGCACCTTTCCCCGACACCCCGCAGGTCCTCGTCTTGCTTCTGATGCTTGCTCTTCGGGTCCCTCGGCGAGCTCATACAATGAAGTCGTCAAGCGCCTGATGTCATTTGTGCGCCGGCCAAGCGTGAAGACCCAAAGCGAGCGAACGGACGGAAGAGGCAACCAAGCATCCAAACAGAATAGTACCTGTGAGGATCCGGAAAGGTGAGTATGTTCATTTATTACATAAAGAAAGTCTTGGCAAAGTCTCCAAATTTTTAAACTAATGTAAAGTACAATGTCTCACAAGAAAACAATCTCAAATACCCGGGATCTCTTATACATTAGTGTTTTGTAGTGTAAGCGCACCCCTAATCACAAACCTGCCACTACCAAAATTTTTATTACTAATTGATCATCTCCTAAGAATGATATAATCCTCCATATATAATACATTGGGTGCCCAGCCCGGAACGTGATCCACAACCTCCACACTCCATCTGGCCATAGAGACAGAGCCTAGCTATAGGCTCAAAGGTTAACATGGGTGATTTTTGTACCTAAGAATTCACTGTGACAGCAGGCGCCATGAACTAAAAATGGAGAACATCTTCTCCGAGTTATTTGCTAATTATTGTTATTTTTTTATTATTATTATTTTTATAATAACATCCCTCTCCCTAATATGATAACAACAAAATCATAATAGTTTGTCACAATAATTTACAATACAGGCAGTCCCCGGGTATACATACAAATAGGGGCTTGAGGTTGGTTCTTAATTGATTGTATGTAAGTCGAACTGGTTATTTTATAATGGCGTTTCTAGACGATTTTTTTTCTTTTGCCCCATGACAATGTGGAGTTTCAAAAGTTTTGGTGTACTTGAGCATAGGTATCAATAAAGCTTCATTACAGACATCTTAACGCTGATCATTGCAGTCTGGACTATAGTAAGCATCCAGAGATCTTCACTCAAGGTACAGTGGGCATAGGGGTCCGTCCGTACTATGGTGTTCTGTAATTTCCGGGTTGTCTTAAGTAGGAACCGCCTGTATAACTCTGAGCAATGTTCTCTATATACCAGTGCATGAGCCTCGTGTCAGTGTATAATCGAGTGGATAGAGGCTCTTTCTCTTCTCTCTTTGCAGGTGGAGTGTTGTTGTTCATTCCTGGGTAAAAAAAAATAAAATTTTACTTAAAATAAATAGAGACCTTGTGTCTGGGAAGCCGTGGGAAGTGTAACACCATATATGACCATGATGATATGACCCTGATTATGTTGTTTCCTGCTTCTGCGCTAACCCACATATCTCCCAAAGATTCCTGCCTGATTGTCTGTAGAAGTCATTCAATTACACAAGTTCTGGCTTTGAAATTAAACTATGGGACAACCTCAGCCCGTGGGCAGACCTGGAGGGATATCCGAGCCATCTCCCAGATGCTTGTGACGGCATGACAGTGGTGACAACCGGGACTGTCCCACCTAGCTGGAAACGGTTGGGACTCTGTCCTCCTCGGCTAACTGCTAGAAAAAGGAGGTGAGGTCCTCTAGTCCAGCATGTAGGGTGCAATTATTTGTCTCACCCATTATCATTCACACCTTAGTAATAGGATTGTTGACCCCTATTAAATATATACTAGGGACGGCAGGCCTCATCACCACCCCACCACTCCCCTTTTACCCGATTGTTATCTGGTTAAAGGGGGCGTGTGACTCCAGTTAGGCGTAAGTTAAGTGGAGTCATTTGAGAACAACACATCACTACCCCACACCGGCTTTTGGCTTCATACACTGCAAAACTGAATGTGATTTTGAGAAGTTTTTCTGTGCACATTGGCTTTCATGGTAGTTGTAAAATTTAAGTGACAAGTTTTGCATTTGTTCTGAAAAAAAGGGTTTTTTGGTGGGAAAAATTTTTTTGTTTTTTTGGCAAGTTTGTACAAGGTTATATGGATGTGACCAATAGTAGTCAATAGAGATATAATAAAAGCACCATTTTAAAATATGTTGTAACTCAGAATCAGTATCAGATTATTAATGATTAGAGGGTTACTCAACCAGAACGTTTCTGTGATGGTCATCAACAGGGCATAAACGTTCACTATATGGGGGCTGTTGCTCTTAGAAGCTACTGGCTGCCATTTACTAAAGGATGTTAGTATCTGTGATTTTTTTTTAAAGAAAATGCAGATGTAAACCCAGCCATAGTTATAAAATGTTTTACAGTGGACACATGATCTCAGAATGATCTCTTAGGCTACATTCACACTAACGTATGGGGGACGTATATACGGCCGACGTATATACGGCCGATATACTTCCCCCATAGGCAGCAATGGGCGCACGGCACCCTATGTGCGGCACCGTACCGTTCCGTACCCGGCAAAAAGATAGGACCTGTCCTATCTTTTCCCGTAATACGGCGCCGTGCGCCATAGGTTGCTATGGAGAGGGGCGGGGGTGAGCTGCGCTCACCTCCTCCTCCTCTCCCCGTACACTGCCATTGCCCGCTACGGTACGGTACGGGCGGGCGGGCGGGCAACGGCAGTGTGAATGTAGCCTTAGAATGTAAGCTCTTGTGAGCAGGGCCCTCACTCCTATTGTTTAATATCACTGTTTGTACTCTGTAATGTAATATTATATTTGTATATTTCGCCTATGATTTGTAAAGCGCTACAGAATATGATGGCGCTATATAAATAAAGATTATTATTATTTAATCCTCAGATTCCTCAGCCTTTTTTATACACATGGTTAGCTATAACAAATAACAACATACTGTAATTATTTTATTATGTTACTGTATATTTTATAAGCAGTATAATTAAAATCATCAAGAGAATAGACCTAATAGATCTAACCCCAGTGTATGGAATAGTCAAAATAAAATTATATATTTCACTTTCACCCAGTTATTTGTTATTCTATAAAATAGCGACATATGAAACAGAGAAGAATCCAATTTTGTCTTCTGGATTCACCTTAGACAAGAATGCTCATCACAGGATATTCCTCCAACTATGGTATGTCCAGGTTTTCTTTGAAGTGACCGCTGAGAATCCTGAGAATGTTTTCTTTATTAAAGGGCAAAAACAAGAGGGAAATCTTCAGTGTTCTTTCCACAG
The DNA here is from genome assembly GCA_019512145.1 of Engystomops pustulosus. Taxonomy (NCBI): domain Eukaryota; kingdom Metazoa; phylum Chordata; class Amphibia; order Anura; family Leptodactylidae; genus Engystomops; species Engystomops pustulosus. The sequence continues at coordinate 58,697,699 of CM033643.1, read as the reverse complement.
GGCCCCACACAATGAAGATCTGAACATGGTTTGAGTTAGGCTAACTTAGCTAGAACATATGACGGAAAATATAATAGGATTGTTATTGAAACTTTGTCAGGAGGTTACCCTCTAAATCTAGGGGCAAGCAGCTTTGCAAACAAATGAGGGCCTCATCTGAATTCTGGAAAATAATATGCAGAATGTCTTTTGTGTTTATACAGGTGTTTTTGGTTTCTCATTTGAAACAAAAAACCACCTCTTCTTGTTCCTTTATAAGTAGCCTGTTCTTCTCATTAAGAATTGACCCATACTGTGAAAGCAGACATGAAGCATATACAATCATATTAGTTACACAATCCTATGAAATAGCCCAAAATCCATGCACCAGGAGTTCAGAGACTAAAAAGTTATATTTCACTTTGCTGACATACTAAATCCTTTCACAGTTGTGATAATAGTGAATATGATGTAACTCTAGAAATAATCTCTTCATTCACTACGAGCAGCCAAGAACTGCTGGGAAGGCGGAATAGCTCAAGAAAATAAAGCAAAATTAAATAGCTATCTCAAACAGTTCATGTCTACCACTAGAAAATACTGCTTATAATACATACCTGTGTGACTGGCCAGGAGAGGCAGGATTGGTTTTAGGCCTCATGGCACACATTGTGGGGCATTTATTATTGACTTCCAGACAGTGTTTTGTCTGTGTTTTTTTTCTCTGCCATGCTGTCTTTTTCTGACGCTCAAGGGGAAAGATGGGGGTCGAACAATTTGGGTACAACTATGAAGTCCCAACACTTTTCCTGCACTTCTAGTTTCCCAACACTTTTTTGGCACATTTCTTGGTGCACACTTAGAGCTGCAAAAAGCTGTAAGGTCTATGGAGTTCTATTTCACCGTCGTGAATTTGGAGACAGTTCTAAACCTTTTTGGTCCTGCACTAATTCATTAATCTAACATCCCAGTATAAATTATAGAACAATTTGCACCAAAAACATGGACCCGGCGCCACGATTGATAAATGCTCCCCAGAGTCACCATGCATTGCTGAAACCATGGGGCACATTTACTAAGGGCTTTGTGCTGCACTTTTGTCGGACTGTTCACATTCTAAATGGCTAAAACGGCTTGCACAGATATTTAAGAAGTGTCTGCGCACAAATAAGGGGGCGTGTCGTTAGTCGGTCCGACTGATTCGGGCTGAGTGCCGTATTTAACATGCAAATTGTGTTGCACGCCCTATGTTAAAGGTGCACCACAAAAAAGATGGTTACCTCTGTCGGGCCAGTGTGGGAAAGTGACAGATTCATGATTTCTGGTGCACAATCTTAGTGAATCGCCACACCCAGCATTATACACGGAAATAGCACTTTTAGTGCAGTTTCTAACTTTCTAAGTAAATGTGCCCCCATGTCTCACCACCCTGGGAATGCACCGAGACATTGGGGGATATTTATCATACGCTCGTGCTCGTGCGCCAGCGTATGATCGCCCCGTCGCTGCAAATTCTCAGCCCAATACATCAAGAGGCTTCTGCTTCTTGATGTATCGGACTGCCAGCAGCGCAGCGTTTAACATATGAAAAGTCGCCGGCAGCAGCGAGTGCGCAGGCGCGGGGACAGTAACGCCCCACGCCGGCCCACTCCTGTCCGGCCGCGCCCCCGCTCATCCAGCCGCGCCCCACTGGCGTGAAGGTGGCGGATTGGGGAAAATAAACGCAAAAGCTAGCAATAAGCTAGCATTTGCGATTATTTCAGGGCCTCTGCGCCACTGGCGGTACGCAGAGGTCCTGATAAATATGCCCCATTGTGCTGAAAATTATAGAGCAGCTCCTATTCCTGCCCGCCGTCATTTTCCATGGAGATTGGTTGATATCCCATGGGCTGCCAGCAAAGGAACACAGGCTGTTTTTTTGCAGCCTGGAAATTGTGGCTTAATAGAATATGATTTCTGGGGAAAAACTTTGTTCTTCCAATTGTTATTTTCAGATATTGTTCTTGTGGTTTCAATATATCTTATGTTATATAAAAATGAATTTCTGTTTTATGTTGTCTATTCTTTGTGCATGCACAAACTAGTAGACCAACGTACACAGGTTTCGGCTCTCTAGCAATAATAGTGAACAGTAGCTTGCAGGTTCTTCTTTTATAGCTTATCCACACAAACAGGTGGTTATTTATCACGCGTTGATATATAGTGCATCGGTGTATGATGTTCCCCCCAACCTCTGGTGTGCTTCAACCTCCGCCTAAACAGGCTGGTCCACTCCACCGATAGACACGTCCTCTTCACACAAGTAAACAATCCACTTCAAACCACCATTAAACAGGAGAGGACAACGGCGCCGAAGGAAAAAAATGAAGCAAAAGTCCAAAACTTCACAAAGTCCAGAAAATAAAATGCTTTCCTCCACTTCATAAACCAAGAAAAGACATCATCCCAATGTCTTACTCGTTGACCATGTTCGTCCAACTTACACGGTATACAGGTGTAGGTAAGAAGATCTTCCCACTCGGCAATCATGCCCCTTACCTCGGGGTTTTATCCCCCTTTTGGTCACATTAGTTACTCCCGAAAGAAATAGAAAAACAGTAGTGCAATAAAGTTTTTTGAAACCAAAAAACTTCTTTAATTTCATATACTCACAAAAGATTCTGCTTAAAATTGCACACTCGGCTGCAGCCCGAGTTTCACCTGATTGGTTTCTTCCATGGCATAGTTACACAGCTGTAAACTTTTCTTGAAAGGTAACAGTAGTGAAGGTCTAGTTTTGCTTATACTAAATAGAATTTTAAAGAATGATTTCTGGAACCAGTATATACCAATCTGCCATTCATCTGCAATGCAGTAGTATTGTAGTGAAATGCTTGATCACAGTGCAATGAGGTGATGTAGCGATTGCCTGCCAAGACTACTACCGGTGCCAGAAACCTATATTATGGAGCCTAGCTGAACATTAATTATTATTATTAGATACCCGGGATAAGGACTAGTATTTGTAATGGTCTCATCCAAATCTACATATACATATTGACTCAAGTAAATATCTATTAAAGAATTTTCAGTTTTACAAAATACGAAAAATAAAATCCCCACTACCCTTTTCCTCCCAACTCATTGAACCCCATGAACCCTCTTCCCCGGTCCATCCTGCAAGTAGAGGTTAAAAGAGAATTTTTGGTCACCACAACCAGTAATGATCTGACCAATGCTCCCCTCCTACACAGGTGCCCAACTCCATTGCACATCAATACACTGACTGGTCCTAAGTACTTCCAGCTCACTCCAGACCATTCTCCATTTAGCCAATGCTGAATTATAATATTGGCAGGGCCCAAGCCTTGGCCACCCAAACCACCTACCAAATTTTTTACTGAGAAGGGCCTTCACCCATGAATCCTTGTATATCTGTTCATGGCCATAATGTCCACTAAAGCCATTTCAGGATCCTTGAAGTTCCTCCAAAGGTCCTAAAACCACATATTAAATAGCAGTCAGAAGGGTGCGTCCTCCATTCCCCAAGATGCTACCTACCATCTGTAGGAAGCGAATTCAAGAATTGCAGGTGATATAATAATCATGTAGCCCAGGGCCCATGTGAGTTTTAATCTTTCCCTGAACTTAGCCATACCATTTCACTTGAGATAAACCCCTTTCTTTAATTGAAGTGACGGTAGTCATCGTTTCCTTGAATTCCCATGAACTAGGGGTATCATGAGGCATTGAACTTCCTTGCTTGGCTTAGCATATTCATCTACATATCGAAGAACACTGTGTAATATGAGGAAGGTACTCTATTTAGCCAAAATCTGTTGTGCTGATCCTCAAATGCTAGCTGACAGATTTACATCCATACTTTCATGCCCTGTGATTACAATAATCTTGTGGTTACTGATAAGTATAAAATTGTTCCTTGAAGTCCTTTGATTTCTTAGCCTGACCGAACATCTGAGTAGAAATGCTATTCAAAGTGTCAAATGCATGGAAAATCATATACCCATTTTATAAATTCAATGCTCTTGAGATTCTGAAGGGTTTATTGTGATAATAGAGTTGCACTCTATGTGATGCACATGGTTATTATGATGCAGCCACAGAGGCAATCACATGATGAAGGCTCTGACAACACATTCATGTTTTTAAGCCACAAGTATCAGAAAAACAGCAAACGTTGAAATGCTGAAATGTTGAGTTTTTTGCATTCCTAGCTGTTTGTAATTCCACCAGAAAGAGCTCCAATGTAACTTCCCAAATATATAATACGATATAACAGAAGGACATAGTAAGATGCTCTATTCAGATTGTAGGTGCCTAAATCATGTGCCAATGTACACTGAATCCTGTACCCTGAATCCTTATGGAGAACTGATATATCATGTATACTATACCCTGGGAAAACTATTTTCTTATTAAAAATTAAAAAAAAAAAAAAAATGAGATCACCATAGATAGCAAATAAAGGCTCTGTCTGGTGTCCCCTGCTGTTACCTTTCAATGGTTCTCTGCCTATCCATGTAGTGAGGTTTTAAAGGTCAGGCATGCATGGGTCAGCTCACTGTTATAACCCTGCCTACTAGTAAGTCTACTATTCCTTCCTATTGCCCTAAAAGCCCCATATGCTCAGTTGTTAGATGCTGAAAGAGAAGAAGCAATTGAGCAATCTACAATGGACACATTTCTAAGCCATATTTCTGTCACTTTTGTATCTTTCTGTTTACAGAGATGTATGAGGACTGTTATCTGCCCAACAAATTGTACTTTTTAGATGCACCAAGTAATATTTCATTCTCTGTACTGGAAAGCTTTTAAAAAATGCATGTATGAGATACGTCCTTGATTTTAGGAGCCATATCTTTCGATCCCTGGCACCTAGAATTTTTTGGCATCTTGGGACTGAAGGAAAAGGGAGAAGGTGTGGAGAGGACCGGATTATCTTTGAAGGTCCTCATGCTGACCCCACGACTCTTCCTGTACCGCGTGACCCTGGAGAGAAACTACAGTGATAGTACTAATTTGCCCTCCTGCTTTTAATTGTACCAGTGTCCGCAGGAGGAAGGTATGATTGAAAGTTGTAGGAGAACAGTTCAACAACTAAAGAAATATCTGCACACTGCTAAAGATAATAATAATAACATATGCTTATTTATAAAGCACCATCATATTTCACATTGATGGAAAATAACATTATAAAACATTTAAATATATCAACACTGGTAGAGATGAGCGAGCACTAAAATGCTCGGGTACTCGTTATTCGAGACGAACTTTTCCCGATGCTCGAGTGCTCGTCTCGAATAACGAGCCCCATTGAAGTCAATGGGAGACTCGAGCATTTTTCAAGGGGACCAAGGCTCTGCACAGGGAAGCTTGGCCAAACACCTGGGAACCTCAGAAAAGGATGGAAACACCACGGAAATGGACAGGAAACAGCAGGGGCAGCATGCATGGATGCCTCTGAGGCTGCTCAGTATGAGCTCCAAATTAAATCCAGAGGTATGACACTAGTATCCAGGAAAGTAACTAGTCGCTCCCAGTGCTCAAAAGGGACCAGTAGATAATAATAATAACATATGCTTATTTATAAAGCGCCATCATATTTCACATTGATGGAAAATAACATTATAAAACATTTAAATAAACCAACACTGGATATAGGTGTTAAAACTTTGTATTGTAGGCCACTTACCGTACTCCTAGCTATATCTTGGTTGGAAGTTTACAATAACTAAATGAAGAAATAATAAGAATGTGTTTATAGATATAAATTGTAACGATTGTTTACTCTTGTTCTCGACAACTTTGTTTATATGGGATGCTTGTAAGTTAAGTATCACCATTTGTTTCATACTGGGCTGATGTGAGATGCCAAGAAGACTTACACACATTTTCTCTGTTTTCTCAAGGACAATTGTAGCAGTGTCTGTTATGTATCCTTTGTTCCCGGCGTTCTTCATTTTATAATTCAGTTGTTTTGAGTTTGTTCAGTACAATACTGTGCTATGCTCCTTTGTTAATGGTCTGAAATATAACATCATAATTCACAATGTGCACAATGCTGGTAAACAATACTTTCTTGTTTTACTGAAGGGGATGCCCTCAGTCTACTCAATGTAATATTTCATGGAACTCTTAAATTTGACACTGAAGTGAAACAAAAATGCTGCATAGGGTATGTTCAGCAGAATCCACTCCACAAATCTGTGACAATAAAACATATAGCACATAACAAATAAATAGGAAGACCAAGTAGTGTCATTGCAGCTGATGTATCAAGACCATTTTAATCATGTGACATGTTGGCACTAGAAGAAGCAGAATTACGAAGAGGCTTCTATCTCTTAATAATTGTGAAACATCTTGTGCACCCTAATTTAAATCTACACCAGCCAGGGGTTAGCACATATTTCTGAGGCAGCCTGCCCCATTTTTTGGCACAAGTTATAGTAAATCTGTCCAGCTCCTGTCATCTGCCCAATTCATCCAAATTTTGAGACAAGGGTGAGTTTGGCACAAACTGTTAAAAAGTTACAAGCACTCAAAGGGTTCTTGGTTAGTTGTAATGGATTTTGCATTGTTAGGCAACATTCACACCTTGTCTTTAGCCCTCCATGTAGCTATAGAGGCTAAAGTCCTCATTGGGCCTTTGGCCCCTTCTAATCTGGCCAAGGTCCCATCCCACAAGGAGTCCTCCCAGTACACTTAATAGTACTCAATGGACCTGTAACGCTAAACCACAGTATATGTGTTTTTAAGACACATAAACAATTGATACAAGAAGATTTCATGTGTATAACACATTGCTTGTTTTATTTTTCTGCATAAAGCATTGTTTGCATAAAACACATGATTTATATGGATTGTATGTATGATCTGCTGTATTGTGCAGCAGAAGTTTTGCAAGAAAATCTGTGAGTAATACATATATGCAGTGGACTTGCTTGTACACAGAAATCATTGTCTCATAGTAAAACCAAAGGTTAGACCTACTACAAAATCTCTCCCTTTTCATTCACTAATATATAAATCTAATATATAAATATATGTTCTTAGACGTAGAAGCTGTGAACACAAGCTTTCATCTTTAACTTTTTCTGTTATCCTTCACACTAGATTATATAATTGTAGCTGCATTCAACAACCACTAGGGGAAGATCACTACATGTGGATTAAAGCAAGGGAAAAATTTCAGCTGCTTTACAAATCATCAGACACACCTTCTCTTTCAAAGAGTTTTCTGTATTTTTATGATTATAAAAATTGTAGATTCACACTTAAGGCATTAAAACTATGAATTAATCTATGTAGAATTTTATCAGGTGACTACCTCTTGAAGCTCATCAAGAGAATGCCAAGAGTGTGCATAGCAGTAATCAAAGCAAAAGGTGGCTACTCTGAAGAACCTAGAATATAAGATATATTTTCTGTTGTTTCACACTTTTTTGTTAAGTATATAATACCACATGTTAATTCATAGTTCTGATTCCTTCAGTGTAAAAGAGCAATACTCTTTATTGAATTTCAGTTATAATAACATACCAATATAACATACCTATCATTAAAGGGGTTGAACTAAGTTTGCACATCATCCCCTATCCTGAGGAGCACAGAACAGTGTATAGTGTATTTATGTTGTTGTTTGCATAAGGAGTGTCTGTTTGAAAGACATAACTTGTATGTCTTGGCCACTTTACCTCATGTTTCTGTAATGTGTATGTAAGTGTGGGGGGCAGAATATTAAGTAATTTACCAATATACATCTATTAAAATTTATTGCACCACTTTCTTGACATGTGAAGGATCTTGTCTTTTACTTTTTACATCAGCCAGACATTCATGTCCACAAAATGGCTGCAGATGGAGGGTCATGTGATCTCTAACCAAATGCCTTGCCGGGACACAGCTCTTTACATGGAAAAATATAAAAGATTTTTGAAGGTGAAAAATGGAAATGCAAGAACAAACTAAGGCCTGGTCATAAAGGGGTTAAACATGATCAACCAAAGACACTTACTCACAGATCAAGGCACCGGGACATATACCGTATATACACGAGTATAAGCCGACCCAAGTATAAGCCGAGGCCCCTAATTTTACCACAAAAACCTGGTAAAACATATATTTTTTTACTCGAGTATAAACAGAGTTTGGGTTTTCAGTACATTTTTTGTGCTGAAAAACTAGGCTTATACTCGAGTAAAAAAATATGTTTACCTCCTTCCTTTTAAACGAAAATTTTAAAATTATGCTAATGAGCAGGGAAGGCTATGGGCGTGTTATTAGAGCCCCTCCATGCTGTAGCTACACAGGCTGTTTAAATACTGATGCAGCACTTTCCCTTCCCACTGTGCTCACTGCTCCCAAGATTACACAACGTGAAGGGGGAGGTAGAGACTGAGACCTGCTGCTGCACAGTGAAACACCAGCTTGTGAAGCTACAGCACAATTTTTTCCTAAAATATGCCCAAAGCCTTCCTTGCTCATTAGCATAATTCAATAATAAGTTTATTTCAAAAGGAAGGAGGCCAAGGATCACAACTATGAGAAGATTCCCACAGTCAATGTGCCTGGATCTATGGGTCCTTTGTTTATCATGTTTGATTTTGATGGTAGATCTCCTTTCAAGGTGATGTCACTTTAAGCACATTAAAGCAAATAATTAACCCTTTAACCACCAGGTCACGGGGATACCAAATTTGTATAGGTTTTATAATGGTTTCATACATTTACAAAAATTAAAATCTCCTGCACAAAATTTTTTTTCATTTTGCCATCTTTGTGCGCTAATAACATTTTCATACTTCAGTGAATGGAGCAGATGGTGGTGTCATTTTCAATGCTATCAATTTGAGGACTGTATGGCTTGTTAATCAAGTTTTAGTAAATTTTGCAAAAGGGCAAAAAAGTGGCATTTTTTACTTTGGCCACTATTTTCCATTAAAGGGTTAAACGCTGGGAATAACCATTTTCAAAGATTGGAAATTTTTGGATTCGGTGATACCTAACATGTTTGTGAATTTTACTGTTCATTTATATTTATATCAGTTCTAGAGGAGGGTGGGGGGTGATTTAAATTTTTGTGTCTTTGTGTGACACGAGGCTGTCATAGCAACAGATCGGCACTTCCCAATGATGTCATGAGAACCGACAATCTCAGCCAAAATGGTGGCACCCACGCCCTGCTGGCTTTTTGATGCTATTGGCAGCTTTGCAGGGTTAACACAGTTGTTGCCGGTGGGTGTTTGCTGCGATATACAGCAAACGCTCACCAGCTATGGAGTTTTTTCACCAAGTTTACTGCATTTGGAATTTTTTCCCACTTCCCAGTACACAGCATGGAATATTAAAAACTATCACTATGAAATGCAATTTGTAAAGCAGAAAACAAGCCTCACACAGCTCGTGATATGGAAAAGTAAAAAAAGTTATAGATTTGTGAAGATGGGGAATGAAAAATTAAAACGCAGAAACGAAAAAGGGCCTCGGCGGGAAGGGGTTGAATGTGAGCTGATCGCTATTACTAGTGATGTCCCACAGGGGGCAATATTAGATGAAAATAGAGTGTTATTACTAGTGATATCCCACAGGGGACAGTATTATATATGACCTTATCTCTATTACTAGTGATTTCCTACAGGGGCCAGTATTAGGTGTGAATAGATTGTTAAAAGTAGTGATGTCCAACAGGGGATATTATTAGATTAAAATGGGTCTTTATTACTAGTGATGTTCCACAGGGGACAGTATTAGATGTGAATGGATCGCTATTACTAGTGATGTTCAACAGGGGACAGTATTAGATGTGAATGGATCGCTATTAATAGTGATGTCCCACAGGGGGCAGTATTAGATGTGAATGGATTGCTATTACCAGTGATGTCCCACAGGGACAGTATTAGATGTGAATGGATTGCTATTACTAGTGATGTCCCACAGGGTGACAGTATTAGATGTGAATGGATTGCTATTACTAGTGATGTTCCACAGGGGGCAGTATTAGATGTGAATGGATTGCTATTACTAGTGTTGTCCCATAGGGGGCAGTTTTAGATGTGAGCTGATTGCTATTACTGGTGATGTTACATAAGGGTGTAACAGTAACAACCCCATGTCCAATAAGTAGATTAAGGGATTCACAAAAATAGATTCACAAAAATACGCCTTTGCGTATGATAATAGCTGTATAAATCCTTACATAGTGAGGACCATCATTTTTGTTAAAGAGGTATTCTCATTTCAGGAAATTAGTATTATTGTTTGTATAATGAAAAGTTATACAATTTTCAAATATACTTTCTGTATCAATTCTTCAAAGTTTTCTAGTTCTCTGCTTCCTGCCCTGCTATAAAAAGCTTCTTTGTTTACTTCCAGTTAACAAAAATTGGACCATGGTCACACAGGTGCACGGCTCATTAGTATCCGAGAGTAATCAGAGCTGTGTGATATAACGAGCTGTGCACCTGTGTGACCATGGTCAGATTTCTGTACACTGGAAGTAAACATAGAAGCTTTCTATAAAATGACAACAAGCAGAGATCTAGAAAACTGTTAGGAACTGATACAGAAAGTATATTTAAATTGCATAACTTTTCATTATAAAAACAATAGCATTTATTTGTTGTAATGGGAAAACCCTTTAATGTACAATGTTTTCCTGCAGCCACCACTAGAGGGAGCCCACTGTATACAGTGGCCTTTGTGTATAATAGTAGCTGTATGAGCCTCTATATAGTGAGCGCCTCTTAGTGGTCACTACCAGCTGTATATAGGGAGCTGTCTTTGGTAAAACCCTTCTGATGTGAGAGATTGTACAGATCATACAGATAACATGTTACAGACTTTTATCACATCCGCTCAATATAGAAGTTTTCACACTCACTACATACACTCACTATGACAGGTCTCAATTCTGCATAGACATAATCCACACACCAGGCGCTGCATTTATATTTCATGTGTAAAATTATTTAATTGTGTTTTTTACTTATGTAGTATATACAGAAGAAAAATAATGATGATGTTTAAATCTATTTCTGTGTGTATGGATATGTATTTTTACACCTTCATCATAATATCATGTACATATTGCACTTTATGTCATAGACATAGAAGATATACTGTAATCTATTATATATATATTATATATACACAGAAGGTGTAACAAAAGCCCGGGATGGTGTTATATCTTTCTCAAAAATCTATCCAATGATACCGAACTCAACCCCCTATCCCCAGGGCGGCAACTTAAAAATCTTAAATAGTAACCCCAAATTTTTAATAATTACATTGATTCGACCTAAGTCTTTTTCAATTTTGGTGACATATGGTCCTGTAATCGCCCGAAATTTTAAATGTGTGCAAAAAATTGACAAAGGTGATAGTTCGATCAATACACATCAGATCCAAAATCTTAAAATAAACATGTACAATATTTTTCTAAAAGCTATCCAATGCTACCAAATTCGAGCACTTAATGTAGAGCATTTGATATTTGAAAAGTTTGTAAGCAAAAAACCCCCATCTTCAGAGGGGAGGAGTCTAAGTTAATTATCTCTCCAAATTCTCCAATGTGTGAGAGACCCGGGACATTACACCAGCCCCCTGAAGGGAACAGAAAATGACTTCACCCACATTGTTATTCTATGGTTACGCTAAATGTATTTTTTACAAAGAAAATACAATTCCCCCCACCTGACCCCAGGGGTGGGGGGTGAGATAGAGGGTGAAATTTAATAGCATTGGATTGATATTTAAGACGTATTTGTCACATTTTTGTGTATATCTCAAAGATATCTACATTTTTGAACATTTTTTTAACCATTTAGATTTTTGGCAATGAAAGTGCTATCTGTCAATGAAAGTGACTTGAATCATAGTTTGTTATAAGATATATTTTCTGATTTCTTAGCAAATTATCGAGAAAAGGATGATAAAAAAAACTTGCCCATTCACTTTTTCCATTATTTTAGTAAGAGAAGTTGTTATAGGCAATGACTCCACTTTTACATTTCTCTACTTTTGATCAATCTCCCCCATTGTGCAGGTCAATGACCAATGGGTAACATGTTATCTTCTGAACATTGCCCCAAATCTTCATGATCTCCAGCTTCCATGTAGTACATAAGGCACATATAGCGGAAATAATAAGCGGACCATTAATATCAAGCTCATAGAGGACCAATTGTCTGGTACATAGGCAATGTGATAGATTGTCTCTATCGGACTATACAGTGACCTCACCGTATAGTATATATATGAATGAGAATATTCTGATGTGTATATCATGGTATCCTTCATATTCCCCAACAGCTGGTGGTGGCGTATATATGGATCAGACCCCGAAAAAATTGAATTATATGATAATTCTATCTGTATACGACCAAAATACTAGGGGTTAATTCTGTATGTATTTTATAACAATAAACATATTAACCCCTTAACGACTGGCCTTTTTTAGTTTTTCACTTCCATTTTCACTCCACCTTCAAAATAACTTTTTTATTTTTAACATAAGAGCTCTGTGATGGCTTATTTATGCGTAACAAATTACACTTCATAGTGACGGTATTTAATATCCATGCGTGTACTAGGAAGCGGGAAAAAAAATTCCAAATGCAGTGAAAATGGTAAAAAAACCACATTGCAATGTTTTCTTGTGGGCTTGGATTTTACAGCTTTCACTGTGCGCCCAAATGACATGTCTACTTTATTCTTTGGGTCGGTTGCGATCGCGTGGATACCAAATTAGTGTAGGTTTTATGAATTTAAAAAATTAAAACCTCCTGTAAAAAATTTTTATTTTTATTTTGCCATCTTCTGGCCCCTATAACTTTTTCAACTTTGGTGTATGAGCTGAGGGTAGTGTCATTTTTTGTGAATTTTGATGGCGGTTTCATATGCTATAATTTTTGGACTGTGGACATTTGATCACTTTTTATACATTTTTTAGATTTTTCAAAATGGCAAAAAAAATGCATTTTCGACTTTGGAGCTATTTTCCGTTACGGGGTTAAACGCAGTAAAAAACTTTATTATATTTTGATAGATTGGGCATTTTCGTGTGATGCGGGATAACTAATGTGTTATGAAACAAAGTAGCCTCGGGTATTCGGAACACCGAGGCTACGTGACGTCATCGGGGAGTGACGACCCGCAAAGCAAGATGGCGGCGCCCATGCGTTGCCGGCAGCGATCGAGGGTGCTAGCACAGATCACGATGTTACTGGAGCTCGCGGGCCGAGCCCTCTCCATGCACCGAGACCGCGGCGCCGTCTAGTCGGCGCGCAGGGGAAGGCGTTTTAGTAAAGGAAAAGGGAATGAGGGGACATAGGGGACATATAGGGGACGTGACATGACATGAAATATGGGGAGGTGAGGTTATGATGGGAACATGAATTTGATGAGATTATGATAATCAGGTGTATATGGGGACCGTGAAATTTACATGAGGTGTATAAGGGGTATATTGGGTATATAACCCGACTGGATTTCAGAACATCCTTAAGTTGGAAACTGCTGGATATTTGACCGTGCCTTTCTCCTGTAGACCCGATGCACCTTGTCTTCTTCTGCAGATCGATTCTTCACCTGATGTCTCTTGCACCATCGGATTTCACCCCCATTCTTTCATTTTTCACTTTTTTAGTGTCTTTTTGACACCTGATATATTCTTATTGTCCAATTAATCACTTTTTTGCACTCCACAGCTTTTGATATTTTCTCACTTTTGACACACATTATTTTTTTTTTATTTTTTATTTTTTATTTTTTTGTGCAGGTGTTCACTCCAATCGACAATTTTGCCGTTCATTCACAGTTGTAACAACAATACATACTTTCTTGGTTCTAATATAACTTTTTCTCACCGCATAAAATTGCCTATATACGGCATCCTCATTCATTCTAATTCCACTCATACACATTTCTTTATTCACATACCCCATTCACCACTTCACCCATTTATTTATTCATTTATATTTTATTTTTATTTTTATTGTTGCTGTCTAGCAACATTCAGTCTTGCTGGCGACTTACAACATCGTTCCTAAGCACACACTTATTCATGTTAATGCTTGTTTAACATCTTGCACTGGCACACTATTTTGCTTGCCCTACAGTTGCCCTTAACAAATATGGGCCTGATGTGTGGAGGAGTGTGTGCATGCCCGATGACCTCTGGGTGGTTTGCACTTCCGGGTGGGTCGGTCACCGCATCATCCAGATCACGTGATGTGCTCTGGGTGTTGCTGCTGTTCGCACCCTGGTCGTGTCTCGCCCATGCGTCCGAGCATGCTCGCTGAGACTCAGCTCCACACGTCGCTCTATTCAGGTGTGGAATGTTTTTGTCTTTGATTGGCCGGCAACAGCATTTAAACCTTCCAGCCTCCTCCCAGCACCACCCCTTGACAAAGTCCTGCCGGATCGAAAAACATGTGTCGGGTGAGGTGCTGGGCAGATCCTCTCCTCGCGACCCCTCATACTCTAACCCACAGGTCGGTTACAGGCATTATTTCCTCTGTGCGCTCCTTGTTTATGCATTGTGATGATTTTTCTAATTACCGGCTTCTGTGATGGTGTAAATTTAGCACCTTTGGCTATGCACTAAGCACTTTAATTGTCTACTCCTGGTCGCCATTGGGTGCTCGTGCCCAGCACTAAAACTACACTACCCTTGTATGTTCTTTTTTTTTAAAAAATGACTTCAATAAATTTTGCATTTTATTACAATTATGCTCTCTCCTTTTTATTGGTTGTTGTCCTGATTCTTGAGCACTTTCAATATTTGTGTGCAAGGAGTAGGGATGAGGAGAGAAAACATCAGGACGTGGTGGAGGAGAAGAAAATAGAGCATCACAAGGAGAACAAACAGGAAAGGAAGTGGGGGGGAGGAAATAGGGGAACAAGGAAGATGAGTTGGTGAGGGTCCAGAATTAGAAGTAACTATGAACTGACATCATGGATATTCGTGTAGTCATCAAACTCCATTGATTGAACCTAATGTTTTCTATAAAGACCTTTAGGACACCAAGGTGAAAGTGACCTGGCCAAGCACTGAGTCTCCCAGTAAGTATATAAAGTATATAGGGATACTATATATATATAGTGTATAATCTGTCGTTCATACATTGATCCCTGTGTGTTTCTATTATAGACCTTTAGGACAGAACTGGAATACATCCTGGACCAGTGTGGAGTCGTTCCAGTAAGTATATAAAATATATAGGGTTTAGATTAAATTAATTGGTCCATATATTCATTCCTATGTTTACTGTAGTCCTTTAGGAGAAAAGGTGAAGGTGGCCCGGCCCCAGCATGCACTCTCTCCAGTAAGTATATAATATATAGGGCTTAATTTACTTGCATTGGGTCCATAGATTGATCCCTGTGTTTTTCTATTATAGACGTAGAACAAGGGATCGTTTGTCCTGGACCAGTGTGGAGTCTTTCCAGCAAGTATATAGAATATATAGGAATGAATTTATAATTACAACCTGGAGTCCAGCAATCCTTATATTTCTATTACAGACCGTAGAATCGGAGGTAGAGTGGAAGTAGCCTCCCCCAGCATGGACTCTCCCCAGTAAGTATATAGAATATATAGGAATGAATTTTGTGAATTGTATTACTGGAGTCTGTACAATGATCCTTATGTTTTATTATAGACCGTAGAAGCAGAGGTGGAAGTAGCCTCCCCCAGCATGGAGTCTCCCCAGTAAGTATATAAATTATACATTATATTGATTGGGTCCAACATTGAACATTAATCCTATGTTTTCTATTATAGACCTGTAAAAACCGGAGTTGGAAGTGACCTGCCCCAGCATAGGAGTCTCCCGAGTAAGTATATAGAATATGAGAAGTTACATTGCTGTAGCCCTACATTGAAATTTCTGCTTTATTATTAGGCCAAGACAAGTGGTGGAGACTGAAATGTCTAAAGAACAGTAAGAGGTGAGTTATAGTTATATTGTGTCCAATTAGAGGTCACTATGGGTTGGTTATTGGGATGTCCACCCCTATCAAACATGGAGTAAATGTATATGCAGAGACACTTTGGCCAGACTTCTGGCATTATCTACGCTAAAAGAGCCTTCTACCATATTTATGAAGGGTTTTAAAACCATTCCTCCACTTCTGACTTGCCACACAAAGGGGACATGGTCTCTGCAAAAGGGGAATAAAATTTTCTGTGCACCAAAAAATAGGGTGACCACATTGTGGGAACACAGTTTAACCGGTTAAGGACGAGCCCTTTCCCGTTTTTTATTTCCATTTTTCACTCCCCACCTTCAAAAATCTATAACTTTTTATTTTTTACACTAAAAAGCTATGTGATGGCTCGTTTTTTGCGTAACAAATTGCACTTGATAGTGATACGCCACCAAATGACGTAATCTAATTTATTCTTTGGGTCAGTACGATTACAGGGATACCAATTTGTATAGGTTTATAATGTTTTCATACATTACAAAAATTAAAACCTCATGAACAAAATTTTTTTTTATTGCCGTCTTCTTGTGCTTATAACTTTTCCATACTTCGTTGTATGGAGTTGAGAGTGGTTGTCAACTTTTGCTTTTGATGATGTTTCAATACATTATTTTTAGGACTGAAACCTTTTGATCACTTTTATAGAATTTTAATTTTTTTTTAAATGGCAAAAAAGTGCCAGTTTTGACTTTGTGATTTTCCGTTACCGGGTAAAACGCAGTAAAAAAACCATTATTATATTTTGATCAGGCATTTTCGACGCGGCGATACCTAATGTGTTATTATTTTTACTGTTTATTATATTTATATCAGTTCTAGGGAAGGGGGTGTGATTTGAATTTTAGGTTTTTTATATATATATATTTTCTTTTATTTTTACTATTTTTCAGACTCCCTAGGGTACTTTAACCCTAGGTTGTCTGATCGATCCTACCATATACTGCCATACTACAGTTGGCAGTATATTGGGATTTTACTCCTCATACATTACAATGTGCTGTTAGCACATTGTAATGAATGGGTGAACCTGAAGTAGCTCGGGTCTCATGAGACCCGAAGCTACCATGGCGACGGATCGCGTCCCCGATGACGTCACGGGGAGCGGCGATCCTCGGAAAGATGGCGGCGCCCATGAGCCCGTCGTGAACGCGCACTGCCGGCGCATAAGAAGAACAACACCGCGATCGGTGCCAGCAACGATCGCGGGTGTTACCGGTAAGCCTTTGCTGCAATATGCAGCAGAGACTTACGGCTATGGAGAGGGCTCGGCCCGCGAGCCCTCTCCTGCATCGGAACGCGACCGCCGCGTGAATACACGGCGGGCGGGCGCGAACCGGTTAAACCAACTAAAAGCAGGTCTAAAAGTAGAACCCTACACTCTTAGGTCTCATGGCACACAAACAAAATGAGAGCTTTTACTCACTGCACCATGACTGGAAGCATAGATGTCTAGGATCACACTCTCCATTACGTTTATGAGGCCTAAAACTCCGACAGATTCATCCTCACCACTAGACAAGTTTTCTCCAGCTCTGCACTGTCAGAGCCTACAACACATTAATGAATCCCCCCATTGTGTTAAATGCAGTGTATGGAAGGAGGGGAGGAGGGGAATGTTCTGGGCGCCAGGTATTCCCTATTTATTCTAATGCTGTGACAATCTTTTTGCAGCGAAACTTATTAAAGTATTATTTCTATCATTGCAGCAGTAGAGAAGGACAAAAACCTTCAAGGTAAAATATTCCTTACTCCCTACCCTATGAGACCAAGTATAGATGATGGTAGGGGGTCTATACAAACAGAACCAGTCTCTGATTTAACCATAATCTTCCCTGGTCTTGTCTCCTGCAGGTTCCTCAGATTCCTCTGCTGTTGTGGCCCAAAGACTGTGGAATAGTCATAGAAGGTAAGCAGGTACCTCGTAACCCCAAACCACACATCAAATGGCACTTATTAAAAATTAATTAAAAAATATTTTCCACTTCCACCCTTTAAACACTTTCAAACAGCATACATTTACCAGTATTACTGGAGTGTAAGCCGACCGAGTATAAGCCGAGACCCCCTATTTTACCACCAAAAACTGGGAAAAACTATTGACTCAGTAGTATAAGCCGAGGGTGGGAAATGCATTGGTCACAGACCCCCCCCCCCCCCACAGTATAGCCAGCCTGCCCCCACATACCCTCCCCCACTAGTATACCGCCTGCCCAGCATTTAAAAAAAAAAAAAAAATAAACTTATATACTCACCTCTCGGTGGCCCCCATGTGCAGCGCTGCTCCCCCGATGACCGTGCGGGTCCTCTTCTGGCTTCCACGCCCGTTTCTGTCTTCTCTAAGATGTGCTGGCGCCGCCATTGCCCTCTCCCGGGCAGGCAGGCGCCTAGTATGACGCGCCACTGCTGACGTCATACTAGGCCCTTGAGAGAGCAATGCGGCACCCAGCGCCCTTACGAAGATGGGCGCGGAAGCCAGAAGAGGAACCGCCGGCCAATGGGGGAGCAGCGCTGCCATTGGGGTTACCAGAGGGTGAGTATAAATGTTATTAATTTTTAGTATTTCGGCACATTTGACTCAGTATAAGCCGAGGGGAAGTTTTTCAGCACATTTTGTGCTGAAAAAACTCGGCTTATACACGAGTATATACGGTACTTGTCCAGCAACCCGTCTGGAGATTGAAACAAAAGCCTTCTAAATGATGCTGCACTACTAACACCAGAAACACTGCAATACCAGAGAACCTAGAATCTGTGACACGTTCTGTCCTCAACCAAGTCCTAATTGTTCAATGACACTGTGGTGCTCTGTGCATAAACCCTACATAGACCCTCAAAGGCGCCATATTATTATGTGTGCACCATCAATCTGGATTATATTATTGTGAATTATACGCCCTAACCAAGCATTCATTGACATTTCCTGCTTAGAAAGGTGTGAGGATGGGGTTGTGGGTGGTTCTTGGTAGGGGCTTGTCCCCCCCCTTTTGGGGGGACTGTGTGCCTCATTGTGGCACTTAAGTGATTTTATCTTGTATGTGTCTTTGAATTTATGAATAAAATTGCTTAATTAATACTTACTGCCTTGGGCCATATGTTTGCATCACTTTTCTTGTGCATTTCTTGAATGTTTCTGGATGCATTTGGCCCCTACATACATATTTATTAACATGCGTGCTGTTCCTCTCCCTATGATTACAGTAGATCACTTAACATCACCATCACACATGTCTGGGACAACCTCTGCAAGTTGCTACAAGTTCTGCGGCAGACATTTCCCCCACAAGTTTTCAAATGTTTTGACAAAATTCCTACAAGCAGCGAGGATGGTAGTGCTCAAAACCTGAATAAGATGATGTGGAATAAAATGTCTGCATATTTAAGTAGACTTTGTTTGTATTGCATATTTCACAGATATTATGGACATGCAATCATTACATTAGTAATAAAAAAAAACCTTTAGTGATATAAAAGTATAAAATTTAAAAAGGAAAAAGCGTGCCCGTGCCGTAAGACGGTGCATTGTATTGTGCTTACTGCACAAGGACTGGGCGCACCATAGACATGGGGGACCGATATGCTGCCCGCAAATGGTGTGGGCAGCATATCGTCCCCATTATGTTTGTGTGAATGAGCCACAGGTGGCATATAAAGTAAGTATCAAATACACAGGACGCAGGCAAGAACATAAGCCAAATTTGAAAAAAAGTAAAAAATACAAGCACTACAGACAAGAAGCTAGCAAGACAAGCTTTAAAGAGGACCAGTCAATCAATAAAACACTTTAGCTGCTCATACTAAAGGAAGCCACTTCCTATTCTCCCCCAGCCCCCCAATTATAGCACTGTTAAGTCTAATTTATTGGAACATACAAAACTACAAACTAGGAAACACTCCGTACGTAGCGGTCGATCACCAGACCTAGTTTACAGTGTTCCAGCTTATTCATGGGGGCGGCTGAGGAGGCGGTGACTGCAGCATCTAGCCTGGCAGTCACCACCAGCATATGTTGTGGGAGTGGCGCCCTCCAGAGAGAGCTGAAGAGAGGGGAGTGTTTCGGACGCCACCCTCATGAATATGCCGGACCTGAGGTAAGCTAGTCCGTCGATTTCGGACCTCCAGGTAATGGAGGGTTTCCCAGCTTTCGTTATGTTCCGATAACAGCTACAGATTTAGCGTGCTATAACTGGGGGGAGGGCTAGGGAGCTGCTTACTTAGTATGATAGGGATTTTTATGCAGGGCCCCACAGACCTCTTGGTTTTGTAAGGTGAGTCCTAATTAACCCTTAATAATGATTGAACATAAAGACTAAGACACATGTCAATCTCCTAGTCAGATCTCTCTCCGTTTAATATCAAAATGCATAATATATAACAGACAGAAGAGTCATCAAAGGGGCGTGAATTACTCCAAAACTATTGGTCATCAGCACATTCTGGGAAAAAGTTTATAATTGTGCTCAGTTCTCAGAGACCTGTACACAGATATTGTTTACTAATTTGCTGAGAAGGAGATGATAAGTGGCTCCAGAATCTAATATCATGCAGCATCAAGGACAGAATGGCTCTCATAAATGTCAAAGGGTATTAGCTGACAGGCGAGCAAACATGTTACATAAAATGAAGTTTGAATGATGACATTAACTTGACAATGGTCAGGGAACATGGCGCTGTGTATCTAAGATGGCGGACAGTAGTCAAGATGGCGTCGAAACCAGTGAGACCTCTAACATGTATGAACAGCTAAGTTTTTATGACCTGACAGGTCTGATTAAACCAGCAATGGAGGATAGTACTCATGGTTTTTAACAGGTATACGTATGCTCCAGGTGAGAGGGGCAGGGTTCTGAAAGAATATTGAAGCGTATCTCCATTCATTTCCTTTGCTGATCTGAATTAGATTGTAGTACCTGTGGAGATCAATCCTGGAGAACCAACAGGCACCAACTATCTGATTGAATAAATCGAGGATTAATGGGAGAGGATATTGTTTTTTAACTAAGGCCACCATCTTTTTTACCTAGAAAAAAGTCTCATGCTGTGGAGAATACAGATCCTACCCATAGGATATTTAGAACCTGGCAAGATATCAATCTCAGTCCTTGCTAAACAGGTCTATTTTACTAATCTCATATCCTCTCTCTAACAACCCCAAAAGGCTCTTTGATACTCTTCACTCCTTACTAACACCAAAGGAGGCAGCCACCTGTCACAGACCTTGGGCTGAAGATGATCCCTTGTCCTGGTCACAGGCCTAGGTATAAAAAGATCTTTGGAGAGATCCTTGTACTGTCCGTTCAGGTATTTGTACATTGTATGACGTCTCCCCTCAGTCGTCTTCTTTTTTCTAACTGACTATCCTCAAATTTTAATCTGTCTTGTATTATCCCCCATTCCCCTAATAATCGGTGCTACCTATAATCCGCTCTCTATATCACTTTTTATACCACTGGTGCCCAAAGCTGTACACAATATTCCATGTGTCGTCTGACTCAGGGATTTGTATAAGTGGCAAAACTATTTTGTCCTTTAATCATGAGCGATCTATTCCTCTCTTGATACAATCCATAATTTTAGATTGTTCAGCGCAGCCTGCCTGGCTTGGGTCACTAAATTAAGTTTACACTCCACCAAATCCCCTACCGTCCTTTTCAGTTTCCAGTTCTATCAAAAGCCATATGTGGCTCTTTTTGATGGCGCATCTCGTTCTCAGACAAAATCATTGATTAAAGCGATTCGGCAGTGTGTACATACTAAACACACACAGCGATGATCCTGGATGCAGGCTCGGATGTTACCACTGCTACATCCTCTGGTGTGACCAGGTCCATACGCTGCAACCATTGGCTTAGCGTGCACAGCCACCTGTGTCCATAGAGTCAGAGCTAGCGTCCAACTCCTCTCTATGACCCAGGGCACAATTGCCTAAGTAACAAATATGGCAGCACGCCGGGTCATGGAGAATACGCATGGGCGAGTGGAGGCAATGAGAAGCTGCTGAAGGGAGAGCAAGTTGGTGTAGTATTTTATTTTTTCGGTGGCTCCTATTTCTGGGGCATGTGATGGTGCGCTACTATCTAACTGGGGGGCCATGTGGCCATGATTACCATTATACTTGGGGGCCAGTGTGACTGGGGCTAGCGCTCTATCTTGGTGCATGTGTGTGGCTACATATGTATGACTCGAGAGCATGTGCTGGGCTACCTATCTACTGGGGGGGCATTGTAACTGGGACGCACCTATTCTCCCGGGGGTAGTGTGGTGGCTACCTAGTTACAGGGGCCATGGATGTGGCTTCCTATCTATGGCATCATTTCTGTGGACACTATTAACTGGGGGCCATGTAATGGGACTACCCTCTACATGTGGGACATGTGCTGCGGTGGCCTACCTATCACTGTGATTGCCAGGAATTGCATTTTAAAATAGTGAGGTGTTCATGGTTCTCTCGCAAAAACAGGTTCCTGGAACCCTCTGCTATAAACATACCTTATAGTGCGGGGCTGGCACAGACTGTTGCACAAGGCCCACCACTTCTAGTTCCGCTACTGGATACAGGCAGTAACAACTTCAAGACGGAGCTCTGGAAATACTTGGGGTTGCTGGAAGCAGTAACTGTCGCTGGCTTCGGAACATGCTGCTTAAGATGCATAAATTCACATCCATGACCCTGTTATCAGCCTAGTCCTAGCTGGCCCTGACTACTCACCTCTGTCTGGTACCAGAAGTGTCACAGATAGAGGGTGAGAATGGTAGAAAGCTGCCGGAAGCGGAAGTTGTCCTGGGATCAACGCTATCCGGGGCACATGCCTAAATAGATCCGGGGCACGGGCCCCAGACTCTTGTGACACCCAAACGATGCCCTGGTAACAGGACATTGTGAGGTCAACCCAAGACCCAGGTGTGCTAGCTATCACTACACCCTCGAATATTGTTTGATAAATACTAATATATCTTTTAATAATGCAGTGTAATTTCTAAAGCTAATCTTTGTGGCCTAGGACTATAAGCCAATGTACCGTACTAGCCTAGGGGATCGAAGGAAGTCTCTTCATTCATAATAAGATGACTTTTAAGTGTAAATCTGAAATAGATTCTGTGCAAGTGACAGCGGGGGCCCACATAACGAGGGTCTACATCCAGTTAGCTAAATACATGTTCCCAATATGCTGATCTGCTCTATAAGGTAAATAATTTAAGCAGGTATAATTAAGGCAGAAACTAAAGATCCTGCAGCAAGCTGCTCTTCAGTTCAGCTGACATATTTAGCCATTACACCTTTGATATCTATATTCTCCATTTGGACCAATTGCTTGTAAGTATACAAAAGTGACGAGTGAGTGACCTGAATACCATAGTCACAGCAGTGGACAAGATATTTTAGGGAACTAGACTATGAAGTAGAAACAGCCAACAACGTGCTCTCATAATAATACGTACATTTTTCTAATGCTTTGGCTTTATATTAGCTTGTGATGTTACCTGCCTTACAGCAAGCTGTTTATTACATCAAAACACAGCAACTGAAGCAAAATGTGGGAGATTTCTGAAGTTAGGTAGATAGACCAGTACCGGAATTTAGACTACTATTTTTCGTGGAGTAGTTTTGGAACTGTGGATCTGGCGCACAACTTTTCCACGTCCTTGCTCAATACCACACCCCTTTTGTACAAGTCGCGAAAAGACGTGAAAAATGTCTTCACAAATGTTTCGTGGCAGCTCACTCCCAAATTGCGGCATACCTGTTTGAT
Organism: Engystomops pustulosus; assembly: GCA_019512145.1. NCBI lineage: Eukaryota > Metazoa > Chordata > Amphibia > Anura > Leptodactylidae > Engystomops > Engystomops pustulosus. Next base: position 58,673,979 of record CM033643.1, on the reverse strand, counting down.
AAATCTCCCCAACATACTTTAGTATGGACTATTAGCACGTATTGTTATGCACAGATGTTATATCTAAAGGGAACCTTCATCAGGATGTCACTTTACACGCTGACAGGTTTCAATAGCCTCTGGCATGTTATTTAAAAGTGCACTTTGTCTGCTGCTGAATAATCACACTAGTCTTTACCTGTCTTCTTTGACATTACTGGCTCCCTGCTACGCAGTGGTGTGTGAGTCTTGGTTGTAACAGTTCAGAGCAGACAAGTCATTCTCCTCTCAGTCCTGCTCCTCATCTCACTTATTGGGCCCCTTCCCCACCCTCAGTCTCTCCCCTGCTCCCCTCTCCCCACTGCCATAGGTAGCTTCCCCGCAAAGAATTCTCATTTGAACTGCCAATCTCCCACCCCCTGGGACCACTACATGCTGCAGGCAGGAGAGCCTAGTAAATTAAATGAAAAACTGTTAAATGCAGTGGAATTATTCTAGCACAAAGTCTTTTTAAACTTAACCTGCCATCGGAGCTATGACCTGTCTTCATGTAAAAATTACCTTCCTGATGACAGGTCCTATAACAGTTCATAATAAAAGAGGAATGTACCCATTTTTGTATAGCTAGAGAAGATCATCAGTTAATTGTTCTTATTGGGCCCAAGGTTACAACAGGTTCATTCAGTATCCCTATCCCTGACAACCATGGAGGATTTAGTACAATATCCTCTCTGCTTTCTTGCACCAAAACCACGTTGAACCGACTATATGTGGTCAATCACAGCTTTAGTTTATTTAGATTAATGGACAACAAATAAGTTGATTTGGTGTTATGTGTAATTCAAAGAGTGCCAGAGGCATCGACTGTCTTAAGCCAATGAATCCCTGTAAGACGGCACCATGCGAGCGTGCTATGGAAGCGATAACCTATAGTGAGATGTAACAGATGGTTCTGACAAAACGGGAATCAATGCCACTGTCTGGCTCTCACGTTTAATGGGGATATGTGTCATTCGATGAGAGAATACTGGGTCATTATGATCTCCGGACATTAACCCTTTCAGTGCAACTCACCTTGTTGCTATAGATTATTGTAGTGATTTTTTTCTGTAGTTACCTATAATATTAGCCAATAGTGTTAGTTTCTGTGCCTTGCAATCCTGTGTCGCTTTCTTCCATTTTTTTTCTCTGTTTTTACGTTACTTGTTTTTCAAGGTTTGTTCCATTTCAAAACAAAATACTGTATTTTTATAGTTTTTCCAAGATACTTTCCATATCGTTCCATAAGTTTTCTAGATTGCCTGCTTGCGTTCTTATATTCTCGGGAGCTTCATGGTGTACTTTCCAGTGGATAAAAACAGGTCCATTGTCATTTGATGTCACACATGTGCACGAGCGTGCACCTTTGTGCCATGATCATTCTTCCAGCGAGTAAACATAGAGCTTTACATAATAACTACAAACCAAGATTTAGAAACGTGAGGTATGGATGACAGAAGACTGTAAACTGAAAACTTTGTATCACATAAACATAATATAAGATACACATTTATTTGCCGAATAGGACACCACCTAAACTTTAATCTTTGTAAAGTGAACTCTTGTGGCACTGCTCCGCTATCCTGTCTCGGATCACAGGCCACACCCGGTCCCTCCCGTAGTAGCCCCCACTCTGGCCACAGTCTGACTCACCTGTCTCCAAGCTCTGCTCCACAGCGGACTCCATGTGCGCGCAGCACCCACCTACTAGGCATAACGCATGTCGGCGGTGTGAAATTTACAGGCAGCGCACACTGATACTGTTGTGCTACGCCTTTTGAAGCTCCCCTGTGATATTCTTCATTCCTGGTGTCCCCAGCGTTTCCTGTGTCCAGCGTTCCTGTGTCCCAGCGTCCTTTGTCCCACGCGTTCCTGTGTCCCAGCGTTTCCTAATTCCTATTCTGTTCTCCATTCCACTGACCTCGGACTCCCGTTGCTGACCGATGGACTTGACCTTGCATCTCTGCTGCCTCCCTGACCCTGTCCTGACGCTGACTACGAGACTGTCTCCTGTAAGGTACCGTCGACTTTCAGTCGTTCCACCATGGCCTAGTTGCATCTGTGGAATGAACCTGGTGGTACCCTGCCGCAGCAAGTCCATCCCACTTTGCAGCGGGCTCGGGTTGATGACGATCCTCCACGTCCTATAGGTGGTCTTAGTATACCAACCTCCCAGGGTGGTCCAGAGGATCAATGATCCCGAGTCTGACATCTTGGGTAGAGTGAACTCAGATTAGAGTTTTTAAGGATCCTGTTAGGGACAGGGTGATGTGAAGGTTGAAGGTGAATGGTGTTGAGTATGAGGAAATATATATCTGGGAAGTTCAGAAACGTTTGTTTGTAACGCTTGTTGTTTATTGTGTGACGCATGGTGCTTTCTGCTCTATTACGGACTGTATTCTAGAGTATGTTTTTTCATCACCACGGTTGCTTTCTCTAAGTTGTTAGATTATCTGCTTTCTAGTTGTTTCTTGTTAACATCTTAACAGTGTTACAACTGCTTATTCAGATGGTGTTGTGGTTGCTTGCTCATCTGCAAAAAATTTGGAGATGTGCTATCTCCGGTTCAGTCCGTATGTGTCGGTATCTGATTTTTTCACATCTACAAAAAAAAAAATTCAATGGTTTCTTTGCCCTGCCATGAGAAAAAACGTACTGCATACATCTGTTTTTTTTGCGATCCCTGTGAGTTCTATGGAGGTGCGTATCATTATTTAATCCTATTCATTGTACTGGTTTTTATGCCTTTACAAGGACTTATAAATAACGTAATGAATCATTCACTTTGTTTTCATGAATCTGATAGTTTGTTGTTGCTTAGGGTATGTTCTTAATTATTGACATAAAAAAATGTTTTCTTCTGTTCTCGCAGGTACATACAAATTTTTTTATGATTAATCCTTTTCTTTGACAGTCTTTCATCTTTGTATTAGAGTTTATTAAAATGGAAGGAAGAACCCATTAATCGGCTTGATGGAATTCAATTAAATGAAACTACACATTGCTTTTATGCATTGTTGGAACCAAAACATTAGCCTTGAGGATGCTGTTTATAGATGGGGCACCCTTAGAGCCCTGATGCAGAAAATATTGTGTTTAATCCTGAACTGAGTGTGTTTGTGCTCAAAAAAACATATATAAAATTATGACAATTGAGGCTACTGTCACTCATTGTAACTGTTTTCTGCGACAGGGAGCTCTCGCCTAGTAATCTCAACATATACCCTATCACTATGATGCCACAGTCCTGGTCCTCTGTATTGTCATGATATGTGTAAGGGAAGCTTGGCCGTACGTTCAAAAGTTGTGCTATGGGGCCCACCTCTAATAGTTATAGTTTTAAAAAGTTAGTGTTTATAAGTTATGTTATGAGAAAAGGCGAATGGGATAACAAAAACCTAGTACGCAGTTGTTAGTTGTAGTGTCCCTGTTTATCTTCTTGATTTTAAAGTAAGATTCTCTTAGGCTTTAATATTATTATAGCTCCCAATATATGAAATATAACAACAACTAAGCTTAACCCAAAAGAGAGAAAAATTCACATGAAACACAGGTTGGAAAAAATAAAAAAGAGACAACCTAACTTATAGATCCAAGGTAATGATTTTATAATAAGATCAGGATTCCCCCCAGTCTCACACTTAGATTGGAAGGAAGTTATACTCATATCATAAGAAATGAGGAAAGTGTATGCAGAAAAACAAGGGGAGGTGGAACATTGCGTGAATTTCAACAGTAATGTTCATATCATTTATTAGCTGAAAATCCTGTCCTTTAGAGAAAATGACTTGCATGGTCTGGAAACTGTGTTTCTCCTGGCCCGATTTTATTCTGCTGACTTCATATTTTCCTTCATGGCTCTGCTGGAAGTTTTCAACTTTGCAATATGTGATGTAAATCACTCGAAGAAAAACAAATCCAAGAAATCACTCTTTTTTGTGACTGCAGTGTATACTAAAAATAGTTAATAGAATATTTCTTTCTATCAACAAAAATTTTAATTATGGCTATCACCTCGGAACGAGCCAATAGACAGAACATCATTGGCGACATTTCAACATACTACAAATAATCCATTCTTTAACAAGCTATCTGTTGAATTAAGCTTATGAACATCCATAACTTCTTGATATGTTCCCATGACACTTCTACATAAACATTTCGTGCATGTTCAAATAATATTTGCATCATCCAATCTTTCAGGGTTTCATACAGATTCAAGTGGGGGAATAAATTTCATGGCCGTAAAACTGTTTCTAGTTGCACTGAATACACCAATCTGAGCTTAGATTTAATTTCCCCAATTTTTTCCCCATTTTTTATGTGTCTGTGTTTTTGTGTATATATATATATTATATATATATATAGAATATCATGAGTTTCATGGCTTATACAAAAAATGGAAAGGTTTTCTGGTGGTATTAATGGAATTGTAATATGACCTGATTGACATTTCCATGGGAATCAGAGCAATGGGGGATACTTTATCAGGGCCTCTGCGCCACATCAGTGGTGTAAGATAAACCCCAGAGCCTGGGAGTGGGTGGGAAGAGAGCGCGCGGTCGGGAGTATCACGAGGTCGGTGTATGATAATATCCACCAATGTCTCAATCATTTGGGCCGATGGAAAATTTAGATCCTTAATAAATACTCCATGCGCCATCCATTAAGAGTTACAGATTGGCTACAAGTTTACTGTTTTAATTTGACTATTATTGCACATTTATTACTTTATCCAACCTAACCACATCTGTTGACATAATGTACTATAACAGTGGTACTTCTTAAAGTGCTACACTTATTTAAGCAACCTTCTGTAGTTGGCATATGTTCATTTGAAATATACTAACACAGAGTGAAAGAGATTTTTGAATGACAAGCGCGGTATGCCTTATATATATATATTTTGTTGGTGGTCACATCCTTATAGCGTTTAGGAAACAAAAGCCCTGTGATTAATTTCGGACATCTTAGCTCTGCTGATGATATTCAAGTCCCAGTGAGTCCTATCTGATAACTGTTGATGATGACATCCTGACAATTCCTGGCCTCGGAAAGGGACTCCTGAGGGCCAGTGTATTCACTATACGTAGTATGACTTATAAGTAATCACATATCACTGTGGTAAGGTAGTGGACGTGTTGAGAAATGAATGGACCACTACTTTTGTGCTTGATGAGGGATGATTAATCTGGTGAGGATAAGACTGGGGAGTTGTACTTTGCACTCTATTACTGGTCTGTTTGCTGCACCATAATAATGGAATTGTCGGCACATCTTTTGTTACAGAGGGAAATGCTCCAGAGTTCAGGTACAAATTACTCAGGCTTGCACCAAGAGGCAAAAAAACTCCGTACTGCCTAACGAGGTTTAAGAGTTACTTTTGGGTAATATACCTCTTGGTGTGAGTTTGTTGACTGCATGACATGCTTCTAAGGCTTGTGAGCCACCCAAGGAAAAAAATAAAAAATTATGGATGTTTTAGGGCTGCAGAGTTTAAAACATGGAAAAACGAATATCGGATAAAGGGCAGCAATGTTATGGTAATTGATGTTATCAATTTCAGTATTATATCCAATGCAACCTGTGTAGCGCATGACATCATGCTGATTATAACAATCTGCAGCTGGGATCATAGATTTGAAATAGAGCTAAATCACTTATCAGTCAATTATAATATTATGAGTAACTATTAGGTAATTTCCTAATAAAAAAAAACATCAACATCATTAAGAAATTAAGAAAAAAAACATTTAAGCTTTATTTTAGTTTTATCCATTTCTGCGCCAATAGCAAGCAACCATGACAACTTTTCATCATATAAAACTACAGAGTCACACCATGTAAATAACCCAGAATAAATGAAAACGAATCTAGAAGATTTATTATATTTATTAGAATAATGGAACTAATGTTGAAGAAAATATGATAATGTTTGCATTCATTTCTTATGAAAAAAGAAAAACACCCAGATCGACAATATAAATTTGCTTTAAAATCGGCATGCCGTAATAATATAAGCTATGGCAATGGGACATGATTACAGGTGTGGTCGATTAGACGTGTGGGGGAGATGTATTCAGTGTGGGTCTTTACACCAGTGCAGGGTGGTGAAACTAGACCATAGACAGTTCTTGCTGCGCCAGATTAATCCTGTGCTTTGATGCTGGATGATTACTATGGTGCAGTATAAGGAATGGGGCGTTGTATTTTGCACCTCCTAATGGTGGTCTAGTTTGTGCACCAGAATAATTGAATTTTCTTGGCGCATTTTTTGTTACCGAGGCCATTGCCACATTTTCGGACAAGTCAGCAAACTTCATGTACAAATTACTACAGTCTTGCCCAAAGCAGGCCAAAAAACATCTTCCGCTACTGCCATAAAAGAGGTTTCAGAAGTTACTTTTGGGTAATATACCTCTTGGTGTGACTTGTTGACTTGCAGGAGCATGCTTTTAAAGTGAATTGGAAACAGGGACCAACTTCGAGAGGATGGAGCATATAAAATGGCTAAAGAGAAGCAGGTGGTCTTTTCAGCATATTTTTCCACCATCAGACCATTCGCTTTTCTAAGGGTTTGTAACTAATTGGTATTTGAGACAATGCAATGAGCCAAACAGTACTATAGACCAGCTTTCTCAACCTGTGGGTCGCGCCCCCAGAAGGGGTTCGCAAGATCACCAAACAAGGGGTCGCGATACTATTACGTTTTTGCCACGATTCACGCGGCCCAAAAAAACGGAGTATAACATGTGATAACTCAATGCTTAGGACCTTCCTGTGGTATACGGGAAGATTGAGGACCCTGTGGTGATGTCATCCTCACATGACACTCTGGCTCCTCCTCTATACAGACTCCCCCGCGGCGGAACAGACTTCCTCTGCTCACAGTGAGTAGAACCTGACAGCAGCAGGAGCGGGAACTCACCAAGAATGGGGGCAGGAGGAAGCGGGCAGAAACTGGAGGAAAGGAGGGGGACACACCGACAATGGGGGCAGGAGGGAGGGGAGAGCACTAGAAAAAATGGGAGGCAGAGAAGGGGCAAAATGGAGGCAGCAGGGGGGGGGGCCACACCAAAACTGGGGGGCAGGCGGGAAACGCACTTAGAAAATGGGGGCAGGAAAAAGGGACACATAAACTGGAGGCACTGTGACTATTTGCTACTATGTGGAGGCACTGTGAATATTTGCTACTATGTGGAGGCACTGTGACTATTTGCTACTATGTGGAGGCACTGTGACTATTTGCTACTATGTGGAGGCACTGTGACTATTTGCTACTATGTGGAGGCACTGTGACTATTTGTAACGAGCCCCATTGAAGTCAATGGGGCTCGTTATTCGAGACGAGCACTCGAGCATCGGGAAAAGTTCGTCTCGAATAACGAGTACCCGAGCATTTTAGTGCTCGCTCATCTCTAGTTATGGGTATTAAACAGATAAGTGATTTGAACATATTATATATCTAGTACATATCACAGTGAATATTTCCTTCTTTAAAATTTTAATAACATCAGAGTCAAGTCTGCAAAGTTTCTGAGAACCCTGGATTAGCATGTACAATGGTGCTTACCTCATTCCCTCTGTAAACTGCCCCAGGCTTTCACATTTGTTAATATTTAAAATGGAAAAAAAAAATACATTTTGTACATGAAATATTCTCCATGCTGCCTGCAAAATAAAAGCAGTTGCCATATATAAGTACTGTATATAAAAACAAAGTTACTGTATATACTTGAGTATAAGCCAACCCAAATATAAGCCGAGACCCATAATTTTACCACCAAAACTGGGAAAAACTATTGACTGAAGTATAAGCCGAGGGTGGGAAATGCATTGGTCAACCCCCCCAGTATATTGCCAGCAAGCCCCCAGTAGTATATAGTCAGCCAGCTCCCAGTAGTATACAGCCTGCCAGCCCCTAGTAGTATACAGCCACCAACACCCTGTAGTATACAGCTAGCCAGCCCCTAGTAGCATACAGCCAGCCAGCCCCCAGTAGTATACAGCCAGCCTGCTCCCATATAGTATACAGCCAGCCTGCCCCATATAGTATACATCCAGGCTGCCCCCATGTAGTATACAGCCAGCCGTCTCATGCACACAAACAAATGAGAGCTTTTACTCACTGCACCATGACTGGAAGCCATAGATGTCTAGGATCACACTCTCCATTACGTTTATGAGGCCTAAAACTCCGACAGATTCATCCTCACCACTAGACAAGTTTTCTCCAGCTCTGCACTGTCAGAGCCTACAACACATTAATGAATCCCCCCATTGTGTTAAATGCAGTGTATGGGAAGGAGGGGAGAGGTGAATGTTCTGGGCTCCAGGTATTCCCTATTTATTCTAATGCTGTGACAATATCTTTTTGCAGCAGAAACATTATTAACTGTATTATTTTCTATCATTCAGCTGCAGAAGCAGTAGAAAAGGACAAAAACCTTCAAGGTAAAATATTCCTTACTCCTACCCTATGAGACCAAGTATAGATGATGGTAGGGGGTCTATACAACAGAACCAGTCTCTGATTTAACCATAATTTCCCCTGGTCTTGTCTCCTGCAGGTTCCTCAGATTCCTCTGCTGTTGTGGCCCAAAGACTGTGGAATAGTCATAAGAAGGTAAGCAGGTACCTCGTCAACCCCAAACCACACATCAAATGGCACTTTATTAAATAATTAAAAAATATTTTCCCACTTCCACCCTTTAAACACTTTCAAACAGCATACATTTACCGTATATACTGGAGTGTAAGCCGACCCGAGTATAAGCCGAGACCCCTAATTTTACCACCAAAAACTGGGAAAACCTATTGACTCGAGTATAAGCCGAGGGTGGGAAATGCATTGGTCACATCCCCCCCCCCCCCCACAGTATCAAATATGCCATCCGCCCCCACTAGATAAACCGCCTGCCCAGCATTTAAAAAAAAAATAATACTATATACTCACCCCGGTGGCCCCCATGTGCAGCGCTGCTCCCCCGATGACCGTGCGGGTCCTCTTCTGGCTTCCACGCCCGTCTTCTGTCTTCTCTAAGATTGTGCTGCGCGCCGCCATCGCTCTCTCCCGGCCGGCAGGCAGGCGCCTAGTATGACGCGCCGCTGCTGATGTCATACTAGGCCCTTGAGAGAGCAATGGCGGCACCCGCCCCTTACGAAGATGGGCGCGGAAGCCAGAAGGGACCCGCGCGGCCATGGGGAGCAGCGCTGCCATTGGGGTTACCAGAGGGTGTAGTATATAAATTTATTATTTTTAAGTATTTCGGCACATTGACTCATGTATATAGCTATGGGAAGTTTTTTTCAGCACATTTTTTGTGCTGAAAAACTCGGCTTATACACGAGTATATACGGTACTTGTCCAGCAACCCCGTCCTGGAGATTGAAACAAAAGCCTTCTAAATGATGCTGCACTACTACCCCAGAAACACTGCAATACTCAGAAAACCTAGAATCTGTGACACGTTCCTGTCCTCAACCAAGTCCTAATTGCTTTCAATGACACTGTGGTGCTCTCTGTGCATAACCCCTACATTAGACCCTCAAAGGCGCTATATTATTATTGTGTGCACCATCAATCTGGATTATATTATTGTGAATTTATACGCCCCTAACCAAGCATTTCATTGACATTTCCTGCTTAAGAAAGGTCTGAGGATGGGGTGTGGGTGGTCCCTGGGATAGGGACTTGTCCCCCCCCCCTTTTTGGGGGGACTGTGTGCCTCATTATGGCACTTTTTTAATGATTTTTATCTTGTATGTGTCTTTGAATTTATGAATAAAATTGCTTCATTTAATACTTACTGCCTTGGGCCATATGTTTGCATCACTTTTTCTTTGTGCATTTCTTGAATGTTTCTGGATGCATTTGGCCCCTACATACATATTTATTAACATGCTGTGCTGTTCCTCTCCCTATGATTACAGTAGATCACTTACCATCACCATCAGTCTGTGGACAACCTCTGCAAGTTGCTACAAGTTCTGCGGCAGACATTTCCCCCACAAGTCTTTCAAATGTTTTTGACAAAATTTCCTACAAGCAGCCGAGGATTGGTAGTGCTCAAAACCTGAATAAAGATGATGTGGAATAAAATGTCTGCATATTTAAGTAGACTTTGTTTGTATTGCATATTTCACAGATATTACTGGACATGCAATCATTACATTAGTAATAAAAAAAAAAAAACCTTTTAGTTGATATAAAAAGTATAAAATTTAAAAAGGAAAAAGCGGGCCCGTGCCGTAAGACGGTTGCATTGTATTGTGCTTACTGCACAGTGACTGGGCGCCATAGACATGGGGGACCGATATGCGCCCGCAAATGGTGTGGCAGCATATCAGTCCCCATTATGTTTGTGTGAATGAGCCCCAAGGTGGCATATAAAGTACAGTATCAAATACACAGGACTGCAGGCAAGAACATAAGTATTCAAATATTGAAAAAATAAAAGTACAGACAAGAAGCTAGCAAGACAAGCTTTAAAGAGGACCAGTCAAATCAATAAAACACTTTAGCTGCTCATACTAAAGGAATCCACTTCCTATTCTCCCCCCAGCCCCCCAATTATAGCACTGTTAAGTCTAACTTTATTGGAACATACCAAAAAGCTAGGAAACACTCCAGTACGTAGCGGTCCGATCACCAGACCTAGTTTACAGTGTTCCAGCTTATTCATAAGGGGCGGGCTGAGGAGGCGGTGACTGCAGCATCTAGCCTGGCAGTCACCACCAGCATATGTTGTGGGAGTGGCGCCCTCCGGAGAGAAGCTGAAGAGAGGGGAGTGTTTCGGACCGCCACCCTCATGAATATGCCGGACTGCTGTAAGCTAGGTCCCGTCGATCGGACCTCCAGGTACTGGAGTGTTTCCCAGCTTTTCGTTATGTTCCGATAAAGCTACAGATTTAGCCGTGCTATAACTGGGGGGAGGGCTAGGGAGCTGCTTACTTTAGTATGATAGGGATTTTTTATGCAGGGCCCCAACAGCCCTCTTGAGTTTTGTAAGGTGAGTCCTAATTAACCCTTCATACTGATTGAACATAAAGACTAAGACACATGTCAATCTCTTAGTCAAGATCTTCTCTCCCGTTTAATAATCAAAATGCATAATATATAACAGACAGAAGAGTCATCAAAGGGGCGTGAATAGTATACTCACACCGAACAAACTCGTTTTCTTCGGCAGTGCTCCAGGATTGCCGAACGACTGTGGAGAAAATCAATCTGCAGACTTTTTACAGTTCAATTTATGCTCAAAACGTATAACTCTGCCCTTCACCTTGCTAAACAAGTCTATTTTACTAATCTCATATCCTCTCTCTAACAACCCCAAAAGGCTCTTTGATACTCTTCACTCCCTTCTAGCACCAAAGGTGCAGCCACCGGTCACAGAAGATCTGGCACCTACTTTAAGGATAAAATTGATTCATTGGTCAGGAAATAATTGCTCAATCCACTCACCCCTCCAATCCCCTTCCCTCCGGTACCTTACCTTGTTCACTCTCTTTCTTTGAGCCAGTCACAGTCCAACTGTCCAGGCTCCTTTCCTCTACTCGCCCCACTACCTGCATCAGTGACCTCATCCCCTCACATCTGGTACAGTCTCTCTCCCCTGCAGTCACTTCTCCCCTCACTAAAATATTCAACCTCTCTCTCTCTCTTCTGGTGTCATCCCCTCTTCTTTCAAGCATGCTGTTGTCATCCCTTTACTAAAGAAACCTTCACTGGACCCATCCAATGCTACTAAATACAGACCAGTTTCTAACCTCCCTTTCATCTCTAAACTCCTGGAACGCCTGGTCTATTCTCTATAACCCGCTATCTCTCAGCTAACTCCCTCCTTGACCCTCTACAATCTGGTTTCCGCTCTAGGTATTCCACTGAAACTGCTCTAAAGTCTCCAATGTTCTCCTCACTGCTAAATCCAAAGGTGACTCTTCTCTCCTCATTCTCCTGGATCGTCAGCGTTCGATACTGTGGACCACCAGCTCCTCCTCAGGAGGATTTGCTCCATTGACCTGAAGGACACTGCACTCTCTTGGTTTTCTTCCTATCTCTCTGACCGCACTTTGAGTGTCTCCTTTTCTGGATCTTTCTCTTCTCATCTTCGTCTCAGAGTCGGGGTTCCTCAGGGCGCATTCCTAGGCCCTCTTCTCCCTCTATACTGCCCCCATTCAGCAGGTTTGGTTTCCAGTATCATCTCTATGCTGATGACACCCAGCTATATACTTCTGCCTTAATCCAGAACACTAGTGACTGTCTCTCTGCTGTCGCTAACATCATGTCCTCTCTCTTCTTGAAACTTAATCTAAGACTGAACTTCTTGTCTTTCCACCATCTACTAACCGACCTAACCCTGACCTCTCCATCTCGGTCCGTGGGATCACTATAGCCCCGAGGCAGCAGGCCCGCTGTCTTGGGGTTGTGCTGTACTCTTACCTTTCTTCTTCACCATATATTCAATCTCTTGCTCATTCTTGCCGCATGCATCTCAGAAACATCTCCAGAATCCGACCATTTCTGACAATTGAAACTTCTAAAATGCTAATTGTTGCACTTATTCACCCTCGACTAGTCTACTGTAACTCCCTACTAATCGGTCTTCCACTCACTAAACTGTCTCCTCTACAATCTATTCTTAATGGAGCAGCCAGGCTCGTCTTTCAGACCAAATGCTACATGGATGTCTCCAATCTGTGCCAATCACTGCACTGGCTACCTGTCTCCTTCCGTATTCACTTTAAAATTCCACATCAAACTTGTTAACTTTGTCGCCACCCTGCTGTGTAATCCACAAAATATACTGGCAAACTTTTATCATGTACCGATATTATTTGAGCGCTTCTTGCTCACCTCCTTTGGTTCCTCTCTGCCACCCATTGGTTTGAAGCCTGAGTCCATTTAGGGTATGTCGCCATGCCACTCTCTAGCCTGCCGCTGCTGCCGCTGCCTCTGCATGCCGTCCCCTATAGTGTCAGGGTCAATTATTGGATGTTTTAGATGCTATCTAGCTTCATTCTGTCACTCTGTCATGGCCATGCTGTTGCCCATAATTTTGGCATAATGGTGCGATTAAGCAGCCTCAGAGGCATCCATGCATGCTGCCCCTGCTGTTTCCTGTCCATTTCCGTGGTGTTTCCATCCTTTTCTGAGGTTCCCAGGTGTTTGGCCAAGCTTCCCTGTGCAGAGCCTTGGTCCCCTTGAAAAATGCTCGAGTCTCCCATTGACTTCAATGGGGTTCGTTATTCGAGACGAGCACTCGAGCATCGGGAAAAGTTCGTCTCGAATAACGAGTACCCGAGCATTTTAGTGTTCGCTCATCTCTAGTCGTCTTTTTTCTAAACTGAATAATCCCAAATTTTGTAATCTGTCATTGTATTCTAATCCCCCCATTCCCCTAATAATCCTGGTCTGCTATAATCCAGCTCTACTATATCCTTTTTATACACTGTTGCCCAAAACTGTACACAATATTCCATGTGTCGTCTGACCATGGATTTGTATAAGGGCAAAACTATGTCTTTATCATGAGAATCTATTCCTCTCTTGATACATCCCATAATTTTATTTGCTTCAGCAGCAGCCGCCTGGCTTGGGTCACTAAAATTAAGTTTACCATCCACCAATACCCCCAAGTCCTTTTCAGCTCCAGTTTTACCAAGTAATTGACTGTTTAGAACATAATTATACTTTTTGTTTCCATGGCCCAAGTGCATAACTTTACATTTATCTACATTAAACTTCATCAACCACTTCTCTGCCCACTCCTCAAGCTTCCACAAATCCCTCTGTAATGCTAAACTATCAACTTCAGTATTTATTACTTTACACAGCTTAGTATCAAAGCTAAACAAGCAAAACGGGCGGACCTCTTGACAGTGAAGCCTAAACAACAGGATGAAAAAGATCTGGTGAGATTCATTACCACTTATGATTTTCAAAATCAAAAGGTTAGATCTATTCTCACCAAGTACTGGCCGATTTTAAGGGCGGATCCAACTTTGGATAAGTATCTCCCTAAAAAACCATCTATCACATTTAGAAGATCTAGGAACCTGAGAGACCAACTAGTCAAAAGCTACCATAGGGGACAGGTACCCAATAGAGCTTTTAGATCCAGGGGACCCAAATGGGGATGTCGTCCTTGTGGATCATGTGTAGCCTGTCCGAATGTTGAAAACGCTACTGACTTTTGGGATGCATCTCAGCAAAAAAAAGTTTAAGATCACTCACTCCATTACCTGTACTACTGTAGGGGTCATATACCTGGCAACCTGTCCGTGTGGTCTATCGTACGTTGGCCTAACATCAAGAGAATTGAGAAGAAGGGTTACAGAACACGTCCTCGGCATTGAATCAGCTAAAGATGCAGAACTTGATAGCAATCTGAAAACCCTTCCACGACAATTCAAGCAACATCATGACTGTGACGGCTGTCTCCTGAAGGTAAGGGGGATTGATAGGGTCCTCTTGGATGGCAGAGGGGGGAATTGGAAATGCATTTTAGCACAGAAAGAGGCTAGATATATTTTTATACTGAACACCATTTCCCCCAAAGGGTTGAATGAAAACCTTAGTTTTGCGTCATTCTTATAAGTTTCAGGTTTTTTGTTTTTTTGTTTGTTTTTCTGGTTTTCTTTTCCTTCTCTTATTCCTAGTTTCAGAGGTTTGGATTGGTTGCTGAGTAATTGGAGATAGTATTAGTATTCATCCATAATTACTTGTTTTTATCATGTTTTCCTGTTTTTTATTGTTCTTTTTTTAAATGTATTTTTCTAGTTGGCCGCCCATCTGGATTTTCCGGTGTTTCCGTCCTTGTATGCCTTTCCATCCACACCATTAGCCCTGTTGCCTCGATCTGGGACATTGAACATCCTCTTCCATCCATATCTACCCCCTACCCCCAGGTCTCTTTCACCTGTCTTTGTGGTATAATTATATATTTAAATATTTTATAATCAATTTTTAGTTGTATGCTTTGTCACGTTTTATCACTTGCACTTTGCACCTGCACGTGTGTGTTTTTCACTTTTATTCAATATGTATTTTGTATTTTTACACTTTTTTTTATCATGTACTGTTATGTATATATATCCCTTTATGTACTTTTATGGTGTATATATACGATTTGCTGTTATCTACTTATATACATGTATATTGTCTGTTTTTCATACATATGTAATGTGTGTTTCACTTATCGTTTTTCATTTCAAATTCCCCTATTTATCTTTTTATTTTACTAATCCATACACTGGTGTTCTCATTGCATTATTGTTTCATTTTTCACTCATGCATTAGCCACCATGATCAGATCTTACATTGTGCATTATTATATACATCATATGTCCTTTTGCCCTAATTTTGAAATGTGCCTTCACAACTGGGCTTTCTTTATTATTTTTAACACACTTACCCAAATAGATTTTTTATTAAAGTAATCTTGTGGCGATTTCTGATAGGACGGCCTGTGTTTTTAAGCTGTATCCTCCCCTTGCTTAATAGTCCCCCTGACGAAGCAGTTTCCTGGCGAAACACGTGTCGGGGTCATTGCACATTACCGACGGTCTGTATGTGCTCTATTTATTTATAGGCATAATATGTGGTTTTCCCTCTACTTACTATAGTACTCTTTGTTAACTTCTGCTTCAACAATGTATTTTTGTAGTATCATTAACTGCCTTACCTTGGGCTGCTTACTACTTCTAACTTGTGTATACCTTTTATGGCA
This sequence comes from Engystomops pustulosus, assembly GCA_019512145.1. Classification (NCBI taxonomy): domain Eukaryota; kingdom Metazoa; phylum Chordata; class Amphibia; order Anura; family Leptodactylidae; genus Engystomops; species Engystomops pustulosus. The sequence goes on along the minus strand of CM033643.1, from coordinate 58,658,227 downwards.
TTAGTGTAATACTATAGGGAACCATTGCTGCTATATGTTAAAGTTTACATCGGGTATTGTGCAATTATTTCTGTGTGTTGCCCTACTTTTGTTTGTCATTTAATATTTATATAATAATAAAATGAAATAGATTTTTTAACCACAAGGTTGTCTATATCCGTTATTGTTTTTTTCTTTGTTCCTTTAGGTGTATAACAGCTTAGTATCATCTGCAAATATTGAAACTTGACTGTGTAAACCCACTACAAGGTCATTAATAAAAATATTAAAAAGGAGTGGCCCCAATACTGACCCCTGTGGCACTCCACTGGTAACGTCAACCCAATCTGAGAATGTGCCATTAATGACGACCCTCTGTTTTCTATCACTAAGCCAAATACTTACCCAAATACACAGATTTTCTCCTATTCCCAGCAGTCTCATTTTATATACCAACCAGTCTTGAACTTAGTAATTAGGAAAACATCCAGCTGAGCACGAGGAGTCGATGAATGGGTAAAAAAATGACAAAATTTATTTGATCCTTGTTAAAAAATAGATTGTACAGCACAGTACATGGAAAGATGAAAACATAAAGGCTACAAGCCTACGCGTTTCGGTACATGACCTTATTCATGGCTTATGCACAATTTACTGCATGGTTGCCTTATATACGTCATTGCTACATCACATGATTTTACACTTAACTCTTGATGTGCTGAAGACAAATGTAAAAAAACAGGTGTAAGTTAAAAACATGGTGTTTCCTATGCAATGCATACTTCATGTTATGTGGAGGAATAACCTGTTAACAGAAATGGATTAGGTCTTGTTTTTTATTTAGACCGAACGGGACTCTTGTTTGTAATGTAAAAATCCAAAATGTTTCACGGTTTAGGAGTATTCGCTTTAGGTCTCCACCCCTCTTTGGTTTGGTAATTTTCTCTATCCCCTTACATTTAAGCACACTGCAGTCTCCTGCATGGCATTCTCTAATGTGTTTCGATACCGCGGAGATATGTACCGCACCTTCTGAACTGACATCGGATACATGTCTTCTAATACGTGTTTTTAAACTGTTGGTAGTGCATCCAGTATAATCAAGACTACATATGGAACATCGTATTTGGTACACCACATATTTGGTGTTACAGTTAATAAACTGTTTGATGCCATATTCCCTATCTGAATAATGGGAAGAGAAAGTTTTATTGGGATCCGCAATGGAACAACATTTGCATCTTGTGGCTCCACACTTAAAAAATCCTTTAGTGTTGAGCCATGTAATTTTTGTCTTTTTTTGTTGGAATAAGCTAGGTGATAGTATACTTCCTAGCGTGGGGGCCTTTCTGGCTACACATTTGATATTTTTGTCCACTATGTATGTCATGCTGGGTCCGTATATAATATTGGTAAATTTTTGTAAATTATCCTCTCTATTTCTTTATATTGGACGCTATATACAGTTGAAACGACAATTGGGGGGGATGGTTTTATGGGTGTGGTTTTGGACATGTTGACATTACTGTTTGTCCTGTTAAAGTTTCTTTTAGATGAATAAAGTAAATTGTCTCGTGAAATATTTTTAACAATATGGGATGATCTGTTGAGCATCCATTTCGGATAGTTTCTATCTGATAACCTGTTGTGAACTTTTTTCTCCTCAATTTCATAAGAGGTTGGTGTAGAACAATTTCTTTTAGTGCGTATTAATTCCCCCGTGGGGATATTCTTTATTACATGTTTGGGGTGGCAAGAATTAGCTAGGAGAATTGAATTCGATGCCGTTGGTTTCTCATATGGAGAGATATGTACTTTGGTGGTACTAATTAGTTCAATATCCAGGAAGTGGATTTTTTTCTCCTGGATATTGTGAGTAAATTTTAAGTTCATGGCATTAGAATTCAAGTACTGGACAAAGTTTTTGGCATCATTTACCGTACCCTCCCATATCAGGAGCTGGTCATCAATATAACGACCATACCACCTGATATGGGAAAGGTACGGATTGGCCTCCGTAAAGAGGTAGAGTTCCTCCCATCTGGCCATGTAAAGATTGGCCAAAGATGGGGAACACCTACCCCCCATGGACGCCCCGCACAGCTGTAAAAAGAATTCATCATTAAATGTAAAGTAATTCTTTTTTAACAAAAATTCAACCGATAACATAATAAATACCTTGACAGCAGATGTATACCGGCTATAGTGCTCTAAGCAGTAAGTAAGACATAGTAATGCAACATTATGGTCTAGTGATGGATACAGACCTACCACATCGCAAGATAACCAATAATATTTCTCTTTCCAACCTTTGCCATCTAAAAGAGAGATGACATGTTTGGTATCTTTAAGGAGACTGGGTTTAGTGGATACCAATGGTTGCAAGTGGTGGTCCACCCACTCCCCCAATCTTTCGCTCAGAGACCCAATGCCTGCCACAATGGGGCGGAGGGGAGGGGGGAAGATCCCCTTGTGGACTTTGGGCAATGAGTGAAAGATTGGGGTAACCGGGAACTGAACATATAAATAATCTACAATTTTCTGAGAAATGGCCCCTATATTCAAACCATATTTTAGAAGGTCATATAATTGAGTTTGAAAAATGGTTGTAGGATTGGACCTTAACTTTTTATATGTACATATGTCACTCAACATTTCCAAATTTAAATTTTTGTACAGTTCGGCATTCAGTAATATTATGCTTCCTCCTTTGTCCGCAGCGCGGACAAGAAGGTCAGAGTTGTTTTTTAGTTCCTGGATTGCCTCATGTTCTAGCTTGGATAGATTTCGTTGTTGTACAGATGTGTTTTCTTCTTTTAAATTTATAAGGTCACGTTCCACTTGTTCTTGGAAAGTGTCCATTACGGGTGATCGCGATGTAACAGGATAAAACGACGGATTAGTGGTCCTGAATGTATTGTTTCGATTAATACTTGTTCCATGTTCTGATTCACCCTGTAACTGACGTAACATTGAAATATGAAATTGGTCCTCAAACGAATTCATGGCCCTATTCAGACTTAATTCAGTCACGTTTTTTTCTTCTTCTTTGAAGGCATCACGTAGGTGGTTATCTTCACATGCAGAAAAATGTTTACGTAAAGTAATGTTTCGCACAAATTTGTTTACATCCAAGATGGTTCGAAAAATATCAAAATTATTTGTAGGAGAAAAGCCCATACCCTTGGATAAGAGGGACATTTGTTGAGGGCTAATGATATAGCTTGACAAATTGTAGACAGGACTATGTATCATTTTTGTTTCCTCAGTATGTATTTTTTGGAGGCTGGATCGGTGCTTCCTGCCTCCTCTTCGGCGTTTTTTGATGTTTTATTTTTATTTTTGCCCTGGTTGCCTTTTTGTTGTTTGGAGGAAACTTCAGCCGAAGCACCTCTTGTAGCAGGTGTGGAAGACGCAGAGGAGTCAGACAGGTCATCAGAAGTAGTTGCAATTGAAGTGTCAGTATCAGTAAAGCTGACTTTGCTGTCGTTCTTGCGTTTTTTGTGCGATTTTCTTTTCTTTAAGATAGACCTGGTTTTAAACATGTTCCCATAATTATATCGTTTTCGAACATACACCTTACCTCCTCGTAGAAACCAATCAGATTACTCTGACAGGACCGATCTCTCATAAACCCATGCTGACGCTGCCTTTCTGGTGTGGCACGTGGTACAGGTAGTATTTCGGAGAAAACTACCTTTGAGGTCCTTGCCCTGAGCTTATGGCCTAAATCCCTGAAATCATTTTAAGGACCTTCCACCTACCTCTTACTTTGTCATTAGTGCCAATGTGGACCATGACCGAAGGTTCCTCACCAGCCCCTCCCAGTATTCGGTCAACCCGATCCGCAACATGCCGAACACGAGCACCCGGCAAACAACACACTGTTCGGTATGCACGGTCTTTGTGACAGATTGCCCTGTGTGTTCCCCTAATAATCGAATCTCCCACTACCAGCACCTGTCTGACCTTGCCTATGCTCCCATTACCCTTCTTACTGAAGCAGACAGTCCCCTGGTTGCTAGAGGCCATGTCTTGCTGCAGCATTGCTACCCCAGAGCTGATATCCCCCTCATCCGCCAGCCTGGCAAACTTATTGGGGTGCACCAGATCAGGACTAGACTCCCTAGAACTCTTCCCTCTACCCCGCCTTCTACATGTTACCCAACTAGCTGCCCCCTCACTCTGCACCTCCACATACTCGGGAGCCATATGTGGCTCTTTTGATGGCAGCATCTCGTTCTCAGACAAATCATTGATTAAAAGCGATCGGCAGTGTGTACATCTAAGACACACACAGCGATGATCACTGGATGCAGGCTGGGATGTTACCACTGCCTACATCCTCTGTGTGACCAAGGTGCCATCGCTGCACCATTGCTTAGGTGACAGCACCTGTGTCATAGAGTAGAGCAGCGTCCACTCCTCTCTATGACCCAGGCACAATTGCCTAAGCAATGATGGCAGCCACGCCGGGGTCATAGAGAATAGCATGGGAGTGATGAGAAGCTGCTGAAGGGAGAGCAAGTAGGTGAGTATTTTATTTTTCTGTGGCTACCTATTTACTGGGGGCATGTGATGGTGCTACCTATCTACTGGGGGGCATGTGCCATGATTACCATTATACTTGGGGGCATGTGCTGGGGCTAGCTGTCTATTTGGGTGCATGTGCTGTGGCTACATATGTACTCGGAGGCATGTGCTGGGGCTACCTATCTACTGGGGGGGCATGTACTGGGGCTACCTATCTCCCGGGGGGTATGTGTGGTGGCTACCTAGTTACAGGGGGCCATGTGATGTGGCTTCCTATCTACTGGCAGCATGTTCTGTGGCTACCTATTAACTGGGGGCCATGTACTGGGACCACCCATCTAATGTGGGACATGTGCCGTGGCTACCTATCTACTGGGGGGCACAGAATTGCATTTTAAAATATGAGGTGTTCATGGTTCTCTCAGCAAAAAAGGTTCCTGACCCCTGCTATAAACCATACATTATAGTCGGGGGCCTGGCACAGACTTTGCACAAGGGCCCACCAGCTTCTAGTTACGCTACTGGATACAGGCAGTAAAACTTTCAAGACTGGCTCTGGAAATACTTGTGTGCTGGAAGCAGTAAGCTGTCGCTGGCTCTGACATACTGCTAAGATGCACAAATTCACTCCCTGACCCTGTTATCAGCCTAGTCCCTAACGCTGGCCCTGACTACTCACCTCTGTCTGTATCCAGAGTGCACAGATAGAGGTGAGAATGTAGAAAGCTGCCGGACAGCAGAAGTTTCCTGGTGATCCACTGACATCCGGGGCACATGCCAAAAGATCCGGGGCACGGGCCCCAGAATCTTTTGACCCAACGATGCCCCTGGTAACAGGACATTGTAAGGTCAACCAAGACCCAGGTGTGACTGCTATCACTACAACCCTCGAATTATTTGTTGATAAATAGCTAATATTTGTAATAATGCAGTGTAATTTTTAAAGCTATCTTTTGGCTAGACATAAGCCACTGTACCGTACTAGCCTAGGATCAGAAGAAGTCTCTTCATTAAATAAGATGACATTTAATTGTAAAATCTGGAAACTTAGATTCTGTAGCAAGGACAGCGGCCATAAAGAGGTGTCTATCATCCAGTTAGCTAAATAACATGTTCAATATGCTGATCTGCTCTATAAGGATAAATAATTTAGCAGGTATAATTAAGGCAGAACTCAAAGATCCTGCAGAAGCGCTCTTAGTTCAGCTGACATATTTAGCCATTACCTTATAATCTATATTCTCATTTGGATCAATTGCTTGTAATTAATACAAAAGGGAGAGTGAGTGACCTGAATACCATAGTCACAGCAGTGTCCTAAGATAGTTTAGGGTGAACTAGACTTGAAGTAGAAACAGCCAACAAGTGCTCTTCATACATAATACGTACATTTTTCTAATGCTTTGGTATTTATATTAGCTGTGATTTACTGCCTTACAGCAAAGCTGTTATTACATCAAAACACAGCAACTGCAAAATGTGGGAGATTTCTGAAAGTTTAGGTAGATAGACCAGTACAGATTTAGACTACTATTTATCTGGAGTAGTTTGGAACTGTGGAGTCTGGCGCACAGACTTTTCCACGTCCTTTGCTCAATACCACACCCCTTTTTGTACAAGTCGGGAAAAAATGGTCTTCACAAATGTTTCGGGAGCAAGTCACTCCCGAATTGCGGCATACACATGTTGATAAATCTCCCCAATATACTTGTAGTCATTGGACTATTCAGCTGTATTGTTATGCACAGATTGTACAGCTAAAGGGAACCTTTCATCAGGATGTCACTTTTACACGCTGACAGGTTTCAATAGCCTCTGGCATGTTGATTTAAAAAGTGCCTTTGTCATCTGTCTGAATAATCACACTAGTCTTTAACTGTTTCTTTGACATTACCTGGCTCCCTGCTAGCAGTGTGTGGTGAGTCCTTGGTGTAACAGTTCAAGCAGCACAAGTCATCTTCTCCTCAGTCCCTGCTCCCTCATCCTCACTTATAGCCCTTCCCCCACCCTCAGCCTCTCCCCTGCTCTCTCCCCCTGCATATGTTAGCTTCCCGCCAGAAGAAATTCTCATTTGAACTGCCAATCTCCACCCCCTGGGACTCACTACATGCTGCAGGCAGGGAGCCTAGTAATATTAAAGAAACTGTTAAAATGCAGTGGAATTATTCTGATGCACAACAAGTCATTTTTAAATTAACCTGCCATAGGCTATCTGAACCTGTCATCATGTAAAAATTACCTTCCTGATGACAGGTTCCCTATAACATTATAATAAAAGAGGATGTGACCATTTTTGTATAGCTAGAGACAGATCATCAGTTTAATTTTCTTTATTGGGCCCAAGGTACAACAGTTCATCAGTATCCCTGACAACCATGGAAGGATGTATTACAATATCCTCTTCTGCTTTCTCTGTACACCACGTAAACCGATATATGTGGTCAAATCAGCAGCTTTAGTTTATTTATGATTAATGGACAAACAGCATAAGTGATTTGGTGTTTATTGTAATTAAGAAGAGTGCAGAGGCATCGCTGTCCTTAAGCCAATGAATCCCTGTAAGACGGCACAGAAGAGCGTTGCTATGGAAGCGATAACCTATAGTGAGATTGTAACAGAGGTTCATGAACAAACGGGAAATCAATGCACTGTCTGGGCTCATCTGTTACTGGGATATGTGTCATTCGGTATGAGAGAATACTGGGTCTTATGATGCTGGACAATTAACCCTTTCAGTGCACTACCTTTGCTCTAGATTATTTAGTGATTTTTCTGTAGTTACCTTAATAATTAGCCAATAGTGTTAGTTTCTGTGCCTTGCAATCCTTGTTTCCTTTCTTCCATTTTTCTCTGTTTTACATTACCTGTGTTTTTCAAGGGTTGTTCCCATTTCAACAAATATTATTTTTATAGTTTTCCAATATACTTTCCATATCAGTTCCACATAGTTTTCTAGATTGCTGCTTGCTGTCATTATATTCAGGGAGCTTCATTGGTTACTTCCAGTGGATAAAAACAGGTCCATTGTCATGTGATGTCACACATGTGCACGAGCCGTGCACCTTTGTGACCATGATCAGATTTCTGTCCACTGGAAGTAAACATAGAAGCTTTCTACATAATAACAACAACCAGAGATTTAGAAAACCGTGAGGTATTGATACAGAAAGTAACTGTAAACTGAAAACTTTGTATCACATAAACATATATAAGATAACATTTATTTGCAGAAATAGGACAACCACCTTAAACTTTAATCTCTTGTAAAGTGAACTCTTGTGTCAGTGCTCCCGCGATCCCTGTCTCGGATCACAGGCACACCCGTGTCCCTCCGTTAGCCCCCACTCTGGCCACAGCTCTGGACTCACCTGTCCAAGCTCCTGCTCCACAGCGGACTGCCATGTGCGCGCATCCCCACCTACTAGGGCATACGCATGTCGGCTGTGGAAAATTTAAAGGGCCAGCGCACCACTGATCTTTGTGCCTACGCCTTTGTGAAAGCTCCCCTGTGATATTCCTGCATTCCTGTGTCCCAGCGTTCCTGTGTCCCAGCGTTCCTGTGTCCCAGCGTTCCTTTGTCCCAGCGTTCCTGTGTCCCAGCGTTCCTGCATTCCGTATTTCTGTGTTCCCATTCCCATCTGCCTGGACCTCCCGTTGCTGACCCTGGATTGGACTTGACCTTGCATCTCTGCTGCCTGCCCTGACCCTGTGCCTGACCTGACTACGAGACTGTCTCCTGCTAAGGTACCTCGACCTCAGCTTCCACCATGGCCTAGTTGCATCTGTGGAACGACCTGGTGGTACCCTGCCGCAGCAAGTCCATCCCACTTTGCAGCGGGCTCGGGTGAAGACCAGGTGCCACTTAAGCTCCAGTCCTAGGTGTCGGCTAGTACCACCTCCCAGGGTGGTCCAGAGGATCCACTGATCCCGAGTCCTGACATCTTGTTAGAGTGAACTCAGATTAGAGTTTCTATTAAGGATCCTGTTAGGGACAGTGGTGAAGTGGAGGTGAAGTGGTGTTTGGTATGAGGAATATATCTGGGGATAGTTTCAGAAACTGTTTGTTTGTAACTGCTTGTTGTTTATTGTTGACCATTGTCTTTCTGCTCTATTACGTGACTGTCATCAAGATATGTTTTTTCATCACTACACGGTTGCTTTCATCTAGTGTTGAGTTCTCATTTTCTAGTGTTTCTTGTTAACATCTTAACAGGTTTACAACTGCTTATTCAGATGGTGTGTGTGCTGCTCATCTGCAAAAAATTTGGAGATGTGATCTCCGTGTTCAGTCCGTATTGTGTCGGTATCTGATTTTTTCACATCTACAAAAAAAAAATTCAGATGGGTTTCTTTTGCCCTGCCCTGAGAAAAAACGTACTGCATACTATCTGTTTTTTTGCGGATCCATTGAGTTCTATGGAGGTGCGTATCATTATTTAATCCTATTCATTGTACTGGTTTATGCCCTTTACAGACTTATAAATAAAGTAATAATTCATCACTTTGTTTTCCATGAATCTGATTAGTTTGTTGTGCTTAGGGTATGTTCTTAAATTAAAAAATGTTTCTTCTTTCTCAGGGTACATACAACATTTTTTTATGATTACATTTCTTATGACAGTCTTTCCATCTTTGTATTAGATTTTAGATAAAATGGAAGGAAGAACCATCAATCGGCTTGATGGAATTCAATTAAAGGAAATCTACCATTTGCTTTTATGCATTGTGAACCAAACATACCTTGAGAATGCTGTAGTGGCACTGATGCAGAAACATATCTTGTTTAATCACTGAACTGAGTGGTTTTGCTCAAAAACAATTATAAAATTATGATAATGAGGCTCTGTCACTCATTGTAACTGTTATTTTTCTGCAGGGATCTCTCTCAACAAATACCCTATCACTATGATGGACACAGTCCTGTCCTCTGTATTGCATGATATGTGTAAGGGGAAGCTTGGGCCCGTTCAAAAGTTTGCTATGGGGCCCAGCCTCTAATAGTTATGTTTTAAAAGTTAAGTTTTAAAAGTTTATGTTAGAAGAAAGAGCGCCATGGATAACAAAAACTAGTACTGCAGTTGTAGTTGTAAGTGTCCCTGGTTTATCATTCTTGATTTTAAAGTAAGATTTCTCTTAAGGTTTTAATATTATAGCTCCCAAATATATGTAAATATAACCAACTAAGCTTACCCAAAAGAGAAAAAAATTCCAAGTGAAAACCCAGGGGAAAAATAAAATAAGAGACAACCTAACTTATAGATCCAAGGATAATGATTTAGTAATAAGATCAGGATTCCAGTCTCATCACTTTAGATTGGAAGGAAGTTATACTATATCATAAGAAATTGAGGTAAATTGTATGCAGAATAACTAAGGGGAGGTGGAAATTGCTGATTTCAACAGAATGTTCAATATTATTTATTATGCTAGAAATCCTGTCCTTTAGAAAATGACTTGCATGTGTCTGGAACTGTGTTTCCTGGCCCGATTTTATTTCTGCTGACTTCATATTTTCCTTCATGGCTCTGCTGGAAGTTTCAATTTGAAATATTGTGATGGAAATCAACGAAGAAAACAAGGCCAAGAAATCACTATTTTTTGTGACTGCAGTGTACTTAAAAATAGTTAATAGAATACTTCTTTCTATACAAAACATCTTAATTATGGCTATCACCTCGGAACGAGCCAATAGACAGAACATCAGGCGACATTTCACAATACTAAAAATAATCCATTCTTTTAACAAGCTTATTTGAATTAAGCTTATGAAATATCCATAAATTCTTGGATATGTTCCCATGACACTTCTACATAAACATTTCTTTGCATTTCAAATAATACTTGCATCCTCAATCTTCAGGGTTTCATACAGATATCAATGGGGGAGATAAATCTGCCGTAAAACTGTTCTAGTTGCACATGAAAACCAATCTGAGCTTAGATTTAATTTCCCCAATTTTTCCCCATTTTTATGTGTGTGTTTGTGTATATATATATATATATATATATATATATATATATATAGTTCATGGCTTATCAAAAAATGGAAAGGTTTTCTGGTGTAATTGTAAATATTGACCTGATTGACATTTGCCATGGGAATAAAGTCAATGGGGGATACTTATCAGGGCCTCTGCGCCACATCAGTGGTGTAGATTATTAACCCCAGAGCCTGGGAGTGGGCTGGGAAAGAGCAGCGTCGGGAGTATCACGAGCGTCGGTGTATGATTAATATCCCCCAATGTCTCAAATCATATTAGGGCCGATGAGAAAATTTAGATGCCTTAAATAAATACTCCATGCTCCACCATTAGAGAAGTTATCAGATTGCTACAAGTTTACTGTTTTTACTTTGACTATTATTGACAATTTAGTTATTTATCCAACCTACCACCTTGTACATAAGATACTAATAAAAGTGCTACTGCTATAAAAGTGCTACCTTATTTAACAACCTTCTGTAGTTGGCCTATGTTCATTTGAAAATAGTACTAACACAGAGTTGAAAAGAGTTTTTGAATGACAGCGGCGGTATGCCCTTATATATATATATTTTTTTTTTGGAGTGGTACACCTTTATAGCAGTTTAGGAAACAAAAGCCCTGTGATACATAGGACATCCTTAGCTCCTGCTGTGATATTCCAGTCCCCAGTGAGTCCTATCTTATAACTGTTGATGATGACATCCTGACCAATTCCTGGCCTCGAACGGGACTCCTGAGGCCAGGTATTCATCTATACGTCATGTCTGCTTATAACGTAATGCCATAATCAATGTGGTAGGTAGTGGAAGTGTTGAGAAATGAATGGTCACCACTAGAGATGAGCGAACATACTCGTCCGAGCTTGATGCTCGTTCGAGCATTAGCGTACTCGAAACTGCTCGTTGCTCGGACGAATACTTCGCCCGCTCGAGAAAATGGCAGCTCCCGCCGTTTTGCTTTTTGGCGGCCAGAAACAGAGCCAATCACAAGCCAGGAGACTCTGCACTCCACCCAGCATGACGTGGTACCCTTACACGTCGATAGCAGTGGTTGGCTGGCCAGATCAGGTGACCCTGGGATAGACTAGCCGCTGCCCGCGCTGCTCGGATCATTCTGTGTCTGGATGCCGCTAGGGAGAGAGCTGCTGCTGGTCAGGGAAAGCGTTAGGGTGTTCTATTAGCTTACTGTTAGGCAGGAGTGATTCTCCAAGAACCCAACAGCCCTTCTTAGGGCTACAATAACGTTCTACTTTTTTTTTTTTTTATTTGCATCTAGTACCATTTTGTGAGGAATTAGCAGGGGGACTTGCTACCGTTGTGTTTAGCTCTTAGTGGCACACATATCCACCTCAAACACCAAAGTGGGAAAATTTAGTAGGGGTTGGATTTCAATTAGGCACAGTCTGCCATTTTTCCTTTTTTATTTTACGTTTATTTTGTTTAATAACTCAGTGTCATCTCATCTGGCATAGTAGTGTGCTTTCATACTTGGCTAGAAAATACCAAAGGAGAATCCAACGGCTCTTAACTCCTCAATAGATTTATATATATTTTAATTCTTTTGGTTGATACTGCTGTGTGCCTTCCTTGCTCAGTTCATATAAACTGGGCCAATTGTGAGAATTTGATTGAGACTGCGACCGCTGTGTTTAAGCGTCTTGTGACGCACATATCCAATCATGCAAAGACCGAAGTGGAAAATTTATAGGGTTGGATGTGTCAATTAGGCCAGTCTGCTGCCTATTCCTTTTTTATTTACTTTTAGTTTTTCATAACCCAGCGTCATCATCATCAGTTGTTCTTCATACTTGGCTAGAAATAGCCAAAGGAAATCCAAACGCTTACTTACGCCTACAATAACGTTATATATTTTATTTCTGGTTGATTCTGCTGGTGCTGTCCTTGCTGCAGGTGCATAACTTAGCCATTGTTGGGAATTTGGATTGAGACTTGCGACGCTGTTTTAGCGGCTTAGTGACGGCACATATCCTCGCAAAGCAGAAGTGGGAAAATTTATTAGGGGTTGATTTCAATTAGCCGTCTGCCATTTTCCTTTTTATTTTACGTTTATTTTTTCATAACTCAGCTGTCATCCTCATCAGTTGTGGCTTCTCATACTTGGCTAGAAAATAGCCAAAGGGAGATCCAAACGGCTTACTTACGCCTACCATAGCGTTATAATATATTTATTTCTGTTGATCTCTGGTGGCTGTCCTTAGCTGCATGCATATACTATGGCCAATTGTGAGGAATTTGGATGAGAACTTGCGACCAGCGCTGTTTAGCGCTTATGGCACGCACTATCATCGGCAAAGACCCGAAGTGGGAAAATTTATTGGGTTGGATTTCAATTAGCACAGTCTGCCATCCTTTTTTAATTTACGTTTATTTTTTCTTCCAATTCAACTCAGCGTCATCTCATCAGGTTGGCTTTTCATACTTGGCTTAGAAAATAGCCAAAGGAGAATCCAAACGGCTACTTTACTACGCCTACAATCGCGTTATCTATTTTTATTTTCTGGTTGATCTGCTGGTGGCTGTCCTTGCTGCGTGCACTATACTAAGCCATTGTGAGGAATTTTGGAGTGAGACTTGCGACCGCTGTGTTTAGCGCTTTAGTGACGCACATCATCCATCGCAAAGACCGAAGTGGGAAATATTATTAGGGGTTTGGATTGTCAATTAGGCAGACAGTCTGCCATTCCTTTTTATTTTACGTTTAATTTTTTCAAACCAGCGTCATCTCATCAGTTGCTTTCATACTGGCTAAAAATAGCTAGCAATAGAAGCATTCGGTTTTGGGTTTTTAAACAAACTAAAAAACACCAAAAAACAAAAAACAACACAAAAAAAAGCTCAAAACAAATTAAGTTAAACTTTCATTTTTCAAATTTTCACCCGAGAGGCTCGGGTAGAGAGAGGGGGCACTGGGCGTCCAACTACTGCAGAGTCATAGGGCCGGTCCTGGTGCGGGGTGAGACCCCACCTGCCTGATGATGGGAGCAGGGATTGTAACGCCGCATGAGCTACACTCCCCTAGGTTCATGTCTGAAGTTACTGGGACCTCGTGTATTGAGCCTGTTGAGGCCATAACAGTGCAACAGGTGATGTCCATTGGATTTGCCGACAATGCTTCTCGCAGTTTGTCCACCAGTCAGTCTTCCACCAGTTCCCAACTCCATGTCACCAAATCGCATCCTCCAGCCCTTGCACCCTAGCCTCCTCCCCCCCCTATCTTGCCCCCCCCAGGAACATTTGGCATTTTTTGAACCGTGCATACTCTGAGGCAACTGTTTTCTCGGACCCTTCCCCATCTCCAAACCACTTGGTCCGTTGCTCTTCTGAGCAATTTTCCGATGCCCCAGTTTTCCACCAGTCACAGTCCCCCCCTGTGGGTGATGATATACCTCTGACGTACGTGGCACGAAGTGGTACAAGAGGTGTCCGACGATGAGAGACAACGGTTGTCAGACAGTGGTGAAGTTGTTGTCAGGGCAGGAAGTCCGAGGGGTGAGGCAGACTGAGGGATCGAGGATTGATGAGGTGACAGACCCAAGCTGGGTTGAGAGGCCGGGTAACAGCTCGGCTTCTGAGATGGAGGAAGTCCTAGTACAGAACAGTGTTGGAAAGGCATGGGTGGGGCCAATGGAGATGCAAGGGCCAGCAGCAGGTGCATCAGCGCCAAATGTGTCACGTAGTGAAGCTTCCCGTGGCGAGGGCTCTCCGAGCGAGGCTATATTTTGCAGATTCTGAGGTTCTTTAGGAACAACACCGGATACGACTGGACTGGTGTGCAACCTTTGGCCAACCCCAGGATCACAGTGGGTTTCCACCACTACTATCGCTTAACTACCCACCAGTAGCGCAGGCATATGATGCTAAACACCGCGAACAGTTGCACCAAGCCCGTACACCTCCGCCGTGCACACCACGCTTCCTTCCCCTGTGTCAGCTGATGTCGGCCCCCTGCCCAGAGCCCTGGCACAAAACCCCCATCGTTGCCTCCCGATCTCCACACTGCATCCACCGCGTTCGACTCTCCATAGCCAGACCTGAGTCGAAAAAATATAGTGCAACCCACCCTGCACCCCAGCCCTTAATGTTCCCCCTCTCCAGATTTGCTTACCTGAGATCTGCCCTATAGGCTAGTAGAGACGCGAGTCTTTCGCAACCACTCATGCGGCGGCCGCCCCTCGGTATTCGGTCCCCAGCCCCCACTACTTTTCCCGATGTTCGTCCCAGCCCTGCACGCACCGTGTCAGACAACACATCCGTGCCCTTACCAACGCGTTTCTCACAAGGTCCACCTGACCACGACACGTGGACGAGTTGCTGGCCGGGCATGGCCACTATAGTCCGCTGACGGCACAATTGGGTGTTAACTTGGTGGAGGCTGGACCGAGTCTGACCCTGGGGTCTGGTCATATACTCCGTACGCCGAGGATTGCGGGGCCTACATCGTCCCAGGTCTCAAAGGCCTATGCTCCTTTCCTCCATCCACCTCGAACAAAGGGACCACCCTCCTCCACCTCCGAACACCATCACTTGGGCATGGAGCCATCGAGTCGCTAGCTCTAGCACTAGCAGCAGTTGCCGTCGCTAAGCGCACCAGGCGTGCTAAAACCTGCGAGCCTAGGCGATAAAAGGCACACCTCGCCCAGAACTAGTATACAGGCATCACACGGCGCAGACTGATCTGTGGGGCTGCACCGTGAACTGAAGCCAGGCATGGTTTTGTGTGACAACGGCCGTAACCTAAGGTGGCGGCTCTGCACTCGGTCAGACTGACACAGTGCCATGCCTGGCCCATGTTTTACATCTATCGTTCGCGTTTCCCTCAAGACATACCCCAATCTGGCAGATTTGCTCACGTAAGGTGCGCCGCATCTCTGTGCCATTTCAGGAAATTCCAGCCAGATGCGGCCACCTCGGGCAGCGCAGCGCGCCACTCCAACTGCCCGCTCACCGGACTGTTTGTGGCGACGTGCCCACGAGGTGGAATTCAACTAACCATGTTATCCCAGTAGTTTACCAGCACGCAGGACGCGATTGTAGACTGCCAGATGTCACTTCCACCAAACTGGTAGTCAGTGTCAGTCAGCTTCCTCAATCTCAATGAGGAGTGGTACGTTGATTCTGATACTCTGTTCAGGTGTCTGTATTAACTTTGGAGATCAACACATCATCAGCTCCACATCCCTCTGCTTGGCTGTTGCAAAACTCTCTGGTCATCATGAATAGGTCGGTAAGCGTTTTGCGCTCGTCACAAGAGACGGGGGAAGAGATTCCCTGTTTGATAGCCAAAAAAGGCACCTAGGGTTGTTTCTCAGCAATATCGGAGGAGTGTGAGGAGGATGAGGAGTGAAAGGGGAGAATGTTGGCGAGACAATAGAGGGGAACCATTTGTTCAGCGAGTCCTCACCTGTTCAGCGTGTGTGGGCAGAAGAAGAGGAGTTGGAGGAGTTGGAGGAGGCGGAAATGGACAGTCAGCAGTGGAGGGGAGTGAATTCTTGCGCGTTGGGACTCTGGCGCATATGGGCGATTTCATGCTAGGCTGCCTATCCGTGACCCTCGCGTTCAAAGAATTTATTCCAGCACCCGATTACGGGTATTCACTCTCCTGGACCCACGTTAACACAGCAAAATCTTTCCACTCTCATCCCTGGAGAGGAACGGATGTGAGAATGCATGAATACCAGCATGGCCCTGGTTCACAAGCTGAAACATATTTCCTTCTGACAGCGCTAGCGGCAGATGTGCGTAGTTCGCGGACACGTAAGCGAGGGAGATTCGGCGAGCAGGCAGCTTGTCCAGCACTGGCAAGGGTAGCTTTTACAAGGCTTTTGCCAGCTTTATGTCACCCCAGCAAGACACTGTCACCTGTCCCCCAGTCTCGCCGAGTAGGGCTGATCTTTACAGAAGATGGTGAGGAGTACGTAGCTGACCATACCATCGTCCTAAATGATCACACAGCTCCCTACAACTCTGGTTTCAAGCTTGACATGTGGCACGAACTGGCGCTGTACGCCTTGGAGATTCTTGCCTGCCCTGCCGCTAGCGTCTTTCCGAGCGGGTTTTCAGTGCAGCTGGTGGCATCTCACGATAAGCGTACACGCCTGTCGACTGACAGCGCTGACAGGCTGACGCTTATTAAGATAATAAAGCCTGGATTTCTCATAATTTCCAATCTCCACCAGGTGCAGGAAGCTCAACCTGAAAATTTATGCACTCCTCCTCCTCCTCCTCATTTTCCTTCCTCTTCTCCTCCTCTTTGTACACTAAGCATTTTTAAAGGCTATTTGTTTTTGACATGGCCGCCACTGGCTCTAGCTATAGTACTTTATGCATTTATTTTTCTGGATGGCCACCTACCCGGTCCTCTGTTTTAACAATTTTGGGAGTGCCACATACAGGCACTCATCTTTAATTTTTCTGGAGGGCCACCTACCTGCTCCTCTGGTTTGAAAACTTTTTTGGACTGCCACATACAGGCACTCATCTATTCCATTTTTCTGGAGGGCCACCTACCGCCTCCTCTGGTTTGAAAACTTTTTGGACTGCCACATACAGGCACTCAATCTATTTCATTTTTCTGGAGGGCCCCTACCCTGCTCCTCTGGTTTGAAAACTTTTTTGGACTGCCACATACAGGCATCAATCTATTCCATTTTTCTGGAGGGCCACCTACCTCTTCCTCTTGTTTGAAAACTTTTTGGACTGCCCAATACAGGCACTATCCAATTTAAATTGTCTCCATAGCAGCCTCCACACGTTGTCCTCATTGCTACCTCCAAAAGTGTCCATATAGCTGCCTCCATACATCGTCCCCTTATCACGAGGTGTGTAATGCACAAATTGGGTTGTTGTTTCATGGATTCCACATCAAGTTTGTTAACTTTGTTGCCACCCTGCTGTGTAATCCACAAATATACTGGCAAACTTTTAGCATTACCGATATTATTTGAGGCGTTCTTGTGCTCACCTCCTTTGGTCCTCTCTGTGCCACCCATTGGTTTGAAGCCTGAGTCCATTTAGGGTATGTCGCCATGACCCTTCTCTAGCCTGCTGCCGCTGCCTTGCAATCGCCGTCCCCTATAGTGTCAGGGTCAATTTATTGGATGTTTAGATGGCTATCTAGCTTCTTTCTGTCACTCTCTGTCATGGCCATGCCTGTTTGCCATAATTTTGGCATAATGGTGGCGATTTAAGCACCTCAGGCATCCATGCATGCTCGCCCTGCTGTTTCCTGTCCATTTCCGTGGTGTTCCATCTTTTCTGAGGTTCCCAGGTTTTGGCCAAGCTTCCCTGTGCAGAGCCTTGGTCCCCTTGAAAAAATGCTCCGAGTCTCCCATTGACTTCATGGGGCTCGTTATTCGAGACGAGCACTCGAGCATCGGGAAAAGTTCGTCTCGACATAAACGATTCCCGAGCATTTAAGTGCTCGCTCATCTCTAGTCACCACTACTTTTGTGCTTGATGCTGGATGATTAATCTGGTGCAGTATAAGACTGGGGAGTTGTACTTTGCACCTCTTATTACTTGGTCTAGTTTGCTGCACCATAATAATGAATTTTCTGGCACATTTTTCTGTTACCGAGGACATGCTCCAGACGCTTCAGGTACAAATTACTCCAGTCTTGCCCCAAGAGGCCAAAAAAATCTTCCGCTACTGCCCTAAAAGAGGTTTTAAGAAGTTACTTTTGGGTAATATACCTCTTGGTGTGAGTTTGTTGACTGCATGACATGCTTCTAAAGTGCATTGTGATCCACCAAGGAAAAATAAAAAAGTTATGTATTTTTTAGGGTGCGGGGTAAAACATGGAAACCGAATATCGATAAAGGGCAGCAATGTTATGGGGTTAATTGATGTTATTCACTTTCAGTATTCTATATCAATGCACCTGCTGTAGGATGACATCAGTGCTGATTAATAAAATCTGCAGCTGGGATCATAGATTTGAAAATATAGCTAAAATCAATTATCAGTCCAATTATAATAATTATGAGTAACTATTAGAGTAATTTCCTAATAAAAAACCATCAACATCATTAAGAAATTTAAGAAAAAAAAACATGTTAAGCTTTTTTTAATGTTTTATCATTTCTGCTGCTAAATATGCAGCAACATGAACAACTTTTTCATCATATAAAACTACAGAGTCACACATGTAAATACCCCAGAATAAATGAACACGGAATATAGAAGATTTATTCATATTTATTAGAATAATGGCAACTAATGTTTGAAGAAAATTATGATAATGTTTGCATCATTGTCTTATGAAAAAGAAAAAACACCCAGATCGAAATATCAATTTGCTTTAAAACTCGGCATGCAGTAATATCTCAGCTATGGCAATGGAAATGATTACAGGTGTGGTCTGATTAGACATTGGGGGAGATGTATTAATGTGTGGGTCTTTACACCAGTGCAGGGTAGAACTAGACATAGACAGTTCTCTGCTGCGCCAGATTAATCCCTGTGTTGGATGCTGGATGATTACTCTGGTGCAGTATAAGGCTGGGGAGTTGTATTTTGCACCTCCTATTAGTTGGTCTAGTTTGCTGCACCATAATATTGAATTTTCTGGCGCATTTTTCTGTTACCGAGGACATGCCCCATTTTCGGACAAGTCAGAAACTTCAGGTACAAATTACTCCAGTCTTGCCCCAAAAGGCCAAAAACATCTTCCGCTACTGCCCTAAAAGAGGTTTTCAGAAGTTACTTTTGGGTAATATACCTCTTGGTGTGACTTTGTTGACTGCAAGACATGCTTTTAAAGTGCATTGTAACCAGGTGACCAACTTCGAGAGGATGAGCATATAAATGGCTAAAGAGAAGCAGGTTGGTCTTTTCAGCATATTTTCCACCATCAGACCATTAGCTTTTCTAAGGTTTGTAACTAATTGTTATTTGAGACCATGCACATGCAGCAAACAGGCTATAGACCAGCATTTCTCAACCTGTGGGTCGCGACCCCAGAAGGGGTCAACGACCAAAACACAGGGGTCGCGATCCTATTACGTTTTTGCCACGATTCACGGCAAAAACGGAGTATAACGTGTGATAACTCACTGCTTCAGGACCTTCCTGCGGTATACAGAGGAAGCATGAGGACCTGTGGTGATGTCATCATCACATGACCCTCTTGCTCCTCCTCTATACAGATTCCCGCGGAATAGACTTCTCTGCTCACAGTGAGTAGAACCGGAAGCAGCAGGAGGGGAATCACCAGAATGGGGGCAGGAGAAGGGGCAAAACTGGAGACAGTAGGGGGACACACCAAAACTGGGGGCAGGAGGAAGGCACTAGAACTGGGGGCAGGAGAAGGGGCAAACAGGAGCAGCAGGGGGGGGGGCACACCAAAACTGGGGGCAGGAGGGGAAGTCACTAGAAGGGGGGACAGGAGAGGGGCAAAACTGGAGGCAGCAGCGGGGGGGGGGGAAACTGGGGGCAGGAGGGAAGCACTAGAACTGGGGGCAGGAGAAGGGGCAAAACTGGAGGCAGCAGGGGGGGCACCAAAACTGGGGGCAGGAGGGGAAGCATTAGAACTGGGGGCAGGAGAAGGGGCAAAACTGGAGACAGGAGGGGGGGGGGGGCTAGAATTGGGGCAGCAAATGGAGGAACCAAAACTGGGGGGGGGGGGACAGTATTATAGTAGTTATATTCTTGTACATAGGGGGCAGTATTATAGTAGTTATATTCCTGTACATAGGGGGCAGTATTATAGTAGTTATATTCTTGTACATGGAGGCAGTATTATATTAGTTTATATTCTTGTACATAGGGGACAGTATTTAGTAGTTATATTCTTGTACATAGGGGCGTATTATAGTATTTATATTCCTGTACATAGTGGGCATATTATAGTTATATTCTTGTACATAGGGGCAGTATTATAGTAGTTATATCCTGTACATAGGGCAGTATTATAGTAGTTATAGTCTTGTACATAGGGGGCATGTATTTATAGTTTATATTCCTGTACTAGGAGGCAGTAATTGTGTAGTTATATTCCTGTACAATGGGGGCAGTAATTATGTAGTTATAGTCTTGTACATAGGGGGCAGTATTATAGTAGTTATATACTTGTACATAGGGGGCAGTATTATAGTAGTTATATTCTTGTACATAGGGGGCAGTATTATAGTACAAAAATAGAAGAGGACTGTCTGCTCACCCAATCACATAAAGACTCCTTTCCATCCAAAGTGGTGGGGGAATGGTGCACGCTCCTGTATGACCCTCGATTTCAGGGCCATAGAAAATAAGCAAAACACAGGTTTGGCGCCTTCATACACCTCCCGTAGCTTTGTTGAAAATATGCCTTTATTTAGGCAATCGCAATACAAAAAATGGACAATGCAAAGACTACGCGTTTCGACGCACGGCGTCTTAGTCATGATCATAATAAAACATACTGATACACTCGCATATAACTCTAACTTACCCCATGAGTGGTCGATTCGGAGAGGAGGGGGTTCCCGACCAAACAATGCCTCGATTCCATTCACACCTTCGTGTGCACTTCCGGATATGGACACGGGTCACCTTGTTCCAGATCACCATGATCAGATAGACCATGTGACAGGACACACCTCCTCCCATCCGCATACAGAGAACTGTAGTATAACATAATAATATGTCGAAAATGTTAAACTCCGGTTATTACATAACCCGTATGTTAAAATAACTTTATCGGAAACCAACAAACATCACATTATTGAACTACATAATATTCCATACTTACTCCGTCATCCATTTCCTGCCTGGTAAAGCTTTTTAAGTTTCCATTTTTTAATTGGATAGCTACAGAAGCTTTAGTAAAAAGAGGAGTGGAATATATTACTTTTAGTCCTAGAATTGCTAGACAGAAATAATTGAACATTGTAACTCAATTTAATACAATTCCAATTTTTTATCCCAATTACTGGTATATATCTATAGGTCCACCTATTATCTGTGATGATCGTAAAGGAAAACACACCAAGATCCAGTCAAAGAATATGTATATAATAGCGTTGGTAAAACTGGATGGGAAAAATCCAAAAATATATATATATGTGGGACCCTTTACTGATTAAGTTAGTATATTAATAGGTGAGAATTAGGTCCAACTTTTGTTTTAGTCCTCTGGATGCCGACTATTAAGTACGAACATCCAAAGGTCTCCCTGTTGAGTACTTTCTTTTCAGAGTCACCCCCTCTTTTTGTTTGAAGACCTTTTCTATGCCACAACCAAAAAAACCCCTTAGTGCTTTATTATGTTCGTCTCTAAAATGTTCGAAAGTGTGGAAATATTGAAGTTACCACTATTATGTCGTAAATGACGACGAATCCTAATTTTAATGCTCCTGTTGTATGGCCTACGTACTGGTTCTGACAGAGGGTGCAACCTGCTAAATAGACTGCAGTTTCGGTATTGCATTCATGTACCTTTTAATCATCATATTCATTACCCTGATAAGAGCAAAACTTGCTCTGTGTTAATAAATAGGTACATGCTTTGCAACTTTGTGTCCAAATGGAAAACATCCTGGAACGTAGCCAACTGGAACTTTTAGACCTATTGGAATTGCTATATATATAACTTGGTGACACGAATTGATCCTATTGTCTTGCCCTCCTAGCTACACATCTAACCCCGACTCTACTATAGGAAGAGAGTATCATCCTGAATAGTATCGGTAGATACTTCTGTATGATCGTTAATTTTTGGAAATTGTACACTGTAGCAGTGGAAAATACCAAGTTGCGTTCCCCTGTTCACTGTGGACCTAAATGTGGACCGCTTTACTTGTTATGAGAAGTTTCGTTGGTTCACCTTTGATATTTTGTTAACTGGAGTTCTTAATCCTGAGATCTGTATTTCCTAGCCGTGAGTCTATCTACCAGGTTATCCCTCTCTCTTCAAGGAATATGGTGTCCTCGTAAGTTTCTTCTGCGGATCTTACCATTTTTTCCCCATAAGGATGTTTTTAACTACGTGTGGTGGATGGCATGAGAAGCTAACAAATAGAATTGCCGGCTGTGTCTTTTCTATAAGGACTGGCTATAATGGTGTCATCTTTCCCCTCCAAAAAGATTCCAAAAATTACCGGGGCCCCCAATTGATGTGTAAACTTCAGGTTTCATGTCATTGTTGTTAAATAAGACAGAACGAATGATTCAAATTTTTCCCTATTTCCTCTCCAGTCCATATCAGGTCGTCGATGTACCTGCCACCATACAATACTCC
Organism: Engystomops pustulosus; assembly: GCA_019512145.1. Lineage (NCBI taxonomy): Eukaryota > Metazoa > Chordata > Amphibia > Anura > Leptodactylidae > Engystomops > Engystomops pustulosus. Next base: position 58,635,493 of record CM033643.1, on the reverse strand, counting down.
CGACACGGATTACTGGGGGAAAAAACGAAATATCCTCCCATTGAGACGTTAGATGTTAGCTAGCGAGGGGAGAACTTAGCCCCCATGGGTGCCCCTCTATTTTAATATAACGTCCATCAAATAGGAAGAAATTTGTTTTAAACAAAATTCAACCACAATACCGAAAATGCGTCTATTTAGCAGGTTGCAACCTCTGTCAGAAACAGTACGTGGCCATACAACAGAGCATTAAAATTAGGATTCGTCGTCATTTATCGGACATAGATAGTGGTAACTTCAATATTTCCACACTTCGAAACATTTTAGAGACGAACATAATAAGACACTAAGGTGTTTTTTTTGGTGTGGCATGAAAAGTCTTCAAACAAAAAGAGGGGGTGACTTGAAAAGAAAGTTACTCACAGGGAACCTCTGGATTTCGTACTTAATAGTCGGCATCCAGAGGGCTAAACAAAAGGTTGGACCTAATTCTCACCTATTAATATACTAACTTAATCATAAAGGTCCCACATATATATTTTTTTTGGTATTTTTCCCATCATGTTTTACCAACGCTATTATATACATATTCTTTGATCTGGATATTGTGTGTTTTTCCTTTAGATCATCACAGATAATAGGTGGACCTATGATATATACCAGTAATTGGATAAAAATGGAATTGTAAATAGAGTTACATATGTTCATTATTTTTCTGTCTAGCAAATTCTAGGACTAAAAGTATATATTCCACTCTCTCTTTTTCTAAAGCTTCTGTACTATCAACTAAAAAATGGAAACTTACAAAGCTATTACCAGCAGAAATTGGATGACGGGAGTACCTTGGAATATATATTGTAGTTCAATAATGTGATGTTGTTGGTTCCGATAAGTTTATTTTAACATACGGGTTATGTAATAACCGAGTTTTAACATTTTCCCGCACTATCATATTGTTTATACTTCATGTTTCTGTATTCGAGGGAGGAGGTGTGTCCTGGTCACATGGTCTAGTCTTGATCAGTGTATCTGGAACAGGTGACCGTCCATCAACTAGTGCACACGACGTGGTGAATGGAATCGAGGCATTGTTTGGTCGGGAACACCTCCTCCTCTCCGAATCGACCACTCATTGGGTAATTAGAGTTTATATTGCGAGTGTATCAGTATGTGTTTATATGATCATGACTAAGACGCCGTTGCGTCAGAAACGCTAGATCTTTGCATATGTCCATTTTTTGTATTGGCGATTGCCTAATAACAGTATATTTTCAACAAAGCTACGTGGAGGTGTATGAAGTGCTGCCAAACCGTGTTTTGCAGTATTATAGTAGTTATATTCTTGTACATAGGGGGCAGTATTATAGTAGTTATATTCTTGTACATAGGGGGCAGTATTATAGTCGTTATAGTCTTGTACATGGTTTGAGGTCACCGCAACATAAGGAAGGGGTCACAGCATTAGAAAGGTTGATAACCACTGCTATAGACCATCCATACAGACTACTAGTACAGTGGAGCCTTTCATCCACCAAGAAACATGATCAGTTCCCAGGTAGCACCTTAATGCATAGCCTTGTCTCTCCCCACGCCCAATCCAAGCACTTAGGAGAAGCAGATTTGGTCTCTCAACATCTGTTACATGTCCTTCTATTTGTAAACTATCTCATATGTGCAATCATCTGTTAAAAGGGTTTTTGATAATTCTCCACAAGATAGACACAATGGTATCATGAAATGTTAAAGGAGGTTGACTTGACTTTCAAAGTGCCAAGATCTCAGTCTCCAAATTCTCTGATTTAGTGAATGTGGGAAGTATTGGGAAAACGATATAGATCCAACAATTGCCTCAACATTATAAATGGGATGCCCAAGATGCAACACAGTACCCGACAAAAGATGAAAGGGAACAAACTCCAAAACCCACAGATAAATTTAATGAGGTTGTCCACTTTTCAATAAATCTGTTCCATTAGACATGTCTCTGCATGTATATGTACCTGTTCTTTGCCTCCTTTGAGAGCTTTAGCCTTTCCCTGTCCTCACCATAATGCCCTCTGCATATATACACAACTTCCTGTTTCTCACTCTTTCATTCTGTCCTAATGGCAAACTCCACTGTATCTTTTTATTCTCACAATCCCTCTCACTGATAGACACAGGAGGGTGGGATGGAGAGCAGGATTAGTCAAAATCTCCTGCTGCAGGTCCTTCTTATTTATCAGTTCAAAGATATGTATACAAAGAGCCACAGATAGTTTACAGACAACAATAAAGTAAGCATGAGGGATGAGGAATCAATTGATGAACATTCAGGGATTATTATTGAAGCATTAAAAGTTGCACGTGCAATTTATGTAAAATCCATTTCAACTGTGACTATTGGCTACTGTGGAGGCACTGTGGCTATTTGCTACTGTGTGGAGGCAGTGTGACTATTTGCCACTATGTGGAGGCACTGTGACTATTTGCTACTATGTGGAGGCACTGTGACTATTTGCTACTATGTGGAGGCACTGTGACTATTTGCTACTATGTGGGGGAACTGTGACTATTTGCTGGCCATGCCATTGTCTCTGGTTATTCAACAATAATGGTTATGCTTTAAATGTTTCTAATTGGCTTTAGTGGATATATTTATACAGAAATAAAATGACATTTGGCCCTTTTAAGTCAACTATGAGGCTAATGTGCCCCTAGCGAAAATGAGGTTGACAGCCTGTTCTAGACTGTTACTGTCTCCATGTTGAAAATAATAATTTAATGTTCCATAAATTATGTTAGAGTTCTATATTTACATAAATGTCTCATAAATTGTACAGTATGTTTTTTTTTAATTTATAACAAAGATAAAGTAACTTCCATTCAATGTAATGTTTGTTTCCATGGTTACTGTACATTTACAAATAAAATTATGGATTGCAGAAGAAAATGCAGGGTCCTTGTAAACTCTAAAAGCTACCTGCTGAGAATATGTAATTGTTTTCTCTTGACTAATTCATCCCCCAACCTCAACTCAACACAATAAAATTCAGATACATTTCTCACAAGTATTTGTAGAAAACGGAATGATTTATGTGAAGGCTGGAGAGAGAAACATGAAAAGTGTGTTAACATATAATGACACTGTTACTGACGCTTATAATTACAGAGGGATTACAACTAGCAGTTTTCCATTTCCAGTTGACAGCAAATAATAACCTACACCAGTGGTAGGTGAAATGAATATAAATAAAAGTGAAACTCAGACGATACTTACCATTCCATGTTTCCAATGACTGGTTGGCTAAACATTCCCACACGGCTTAGAATTACTGAAAGAAAACAGTAAGGTCTGTGGATACCTCTTAACCTCACACTGAGCATTGCAGAGCTTTTATTCCTCTATGGCAGAGCTCCAGAAGTCCAAAGCTAAAAATAAACTTGGTGCCGAGTGTTTCAAGCAGCCAGCTAGCAGCAGGATTTTCTATACGTTGCGCCATATGCCTGCAGCAGTATAAGCAATGAAAATGAAGTGGCTGTCAGGAGATTTAGAATCGTCTACTGCGATATTTACAGTAAGTAACTCCTGTGAATTGGAGCATAATTCCCAAGGGTTTTATCACACCTATGTAAAAGAATACACTAAGTGTCTCCCGATGTAAAAAAAAAATAATAATATTCATCCAAAGTTATCCTGACATACGTAGCTGTGTAACATGTATATGAAAACTTAAAAATAAAGCTCTTACAAGAAAATGAAAAAAAATGTGGCCTAAGTTATGTTATATACTCTGAAATCTTTTCAGCTTCTAAAAATCCAAGCCGATAAATTTGGCTTAGAACCCCAGTAATTAAAATGCAGCACCCTGTAATATATACAGCCCCCCAGTAATTAATATATATAGTCTCCCAGTAATAAATATATATATAGCCCCCAGTAATTGATATGCAGCCCCTCAGTAATTAATACAGTCTCCCATAATATATTCAGCCCCCCAGTAACTAATATGTACAGCCCCCTTAATATATACAGCCCCCCCAGTATTTAATATACAGGCGGTCCCCTACTTAAGAACACCAACTTACAGGCGACCCCTAGTTACAAACCACCCTCTGGATGTTGGTAATTTGCTGTACTTTAGCCTTAGGTTACGATAAACAGCTGTAACAGTTATCACAGGTGTCTGTAATTAACATTTATTGTTAATCCTGGTTCTTAACAATCTTCTTGACACTCCAACATTTTTAAAATCCATTTGTCACAGAGGGGGTGGGTGGGTGAAACAATGGCTACTGGTATGTAATAAGGGGTGGATGAATAATGGGTACTGACATTATCTGACAATACAGGCTGTTGAGAAAAACGTTCTATGAAGATAGGGCAAGTATTGGTGTACTGGGGACACAAGTGACACATTGGATGTTAGACATAGGGATATTAGACAGTAGGACACTCATAGAGCTTTTTTTCCAAGGAATTAAACACAGGAAAATAAATCTACTTGAGTAAATAAAAAACTTGGGTATCATAAATGAAACAGTCTATGTTATGGGTATTAAACCGATAAGTGATTTGAACATATTATATATCTAGTACATATCACAGTGAATATTTCCTTCTTTAAAATTTTAATAACGTCAGAGTCAAGTCTGCAAAGTTTCTGAGAACCCTGGATTAGCATGTACAATGGTGCTTACCTCATTCCCTCTGTAAACTGCCCCAGGCTTTCACATTTGTTAATATTTAAAATGGAAAAAAAAATACATTTTGTACATGAAATATTCTCCATGCTGCCTGCAAAATAAAAGCAGTTGCAATATATAAGTACTGTATATAAAAACAAAGTTACTGTATATACTTGAGTATAAGCGAACCCAAATATAAGCCGAGACCCATAATTTTACCACCGAAACTGGGAAAAACTATTGACTCAAGTATAAGCCGAGGGTGGGAAATGCATTGGTCAACCCCCCCAGTATATTGCCAGCAAGCCCCCAGTAGTATATAGTCAGCCAGCTCCCAGTAGTATACAGCCTGCCAGCCCCTAGTAGTATACAGCCACCAGCACCCTGTAGTATACAGCTAGCCAGCCCCTAGTAGCATACAGCCAGCCAGCCCCCAGTAGTATACAGCCAGCCTGCTCCCATATAGTATACAGCCAGCCTGCCCCATATAGTATACATCCAGGCTGCCCCCATGTAGTATACAGCCAGCCTGCCCCCAGTAGTATACAGCCTGCCAGCCCCCATGTAGTATACAGCCTGGCAGCCCCCATGTACTATACAGCCAGACTGCCCCCCCATTTATTATGCCGCAGCCCTCCCCCAGTAGTATACGCCTGCCAGCCCCCTAGTAGTATACAGCTGCCAGCCCCCATGTAGTATACAGGACCTGCCCGCCCCTATTAGTAGACCAGCGTTACCCCCAGTATACAGCCCTGCCGAGCCCCCAGTATATACGAGCCTGCAGCCCTCCATTAAGTATACAGCCTTCATAGCCCCCATTAGTATACAGCCCGACCTCCTATCCCCTGATAAAGTATCAGCCTGCCTAGCCCCTAGTAGTATACAATCCCTTTCCAGCCCAGTATATACAGCCCGCCCCTAGTAGTATACACCGCCCAGTAGTATACAGCTAGCTAGCTTCCAGTAGTATACAGCCTGCCAGCCCCCAGTAGTATATAGCCTGCCAGCCCCTAGTAGTATGCAGACAGCCCAGCCAGCCCCCAGTAGTACACAGCCTGCCAGCTCCCATGTAGTATACAGCCAGCCCCTAGTAGTATACAGTCAGCCCCCACAGCACTTAAAAAAATAAACTTATATACTCACCCTCTGATGTCAGCGCGGCTCCCCAATGTCAGCGTTCCGTCTTCTTTCTTCTCCGTGGCTCCTCTGCTTTCTTCTTGCTTCTGTCATGGACATGGCAATGTTTTCTTCCAGCAGGCACATACTAAGATGCGTCCGCTGCTGACGTCATAGTATGCATGGCCAGGAAGAAAACCTGGCCACGTCCATGACAGAAGAAAGAAGAAAGAAGAAGAGCCGCGGAGAAGAAAGAAGACAGGACGTGCCGACATCGGGGAGCTCCGCTGACATCGGAGGGTGAGTATATAATTTTATTTTTTTTTAAGTGGGTCATTTTTTTTGTAATAGACTTGTGTATAAGCCGAGGGGATATTTTTCAGCACATTTTTTGTGCTGAAAAACTCAGCTTAAACACGAGTATACGGTAAATGACAACAATTCATATTGTAGGAAATTGCACATAGATCATTTTATAAAATAAAACTTCATTGGAATTTTCTTTCTTTATAAGCAGCATCAAACCAATATTAATGGGTAATTTCCTTTCTATGTTCAGGCAGTCCTTGGTTTACTTACATTTAGTAAGTTTAATTCTAGACAAATTACTTTTTGGTCCCCGTGACAATTGGATTTTAAACATTTTATGTTGTCAAGGGAACAATAATGAACAATAAAGCTTCAGTGCAGACATCTTACAGTTGGTTATTGCAGCCTGGGCTAAGGTTTGGTAAATTACCAGCATCCAGAGACTTTCCCAGAGGTCACAGTGGCCAGAGAAGTCTCTTTGTAGCTAGGGGTCGTCTGTAAGTTGGGTGTTCTTAAAGGAAACCTACCAATTAATTTGATGCATTATGAACCAAACATACCTTGAGAATCCTGTAGCTACACTGATGCAGGATCATATCTTGGTTAATCCCTGTGCTAAGTGGTTTTTCTGATTAAACAATTATAAAATTATGGTAATGAAGTTGTCTTGCTTCTGTGTCTGGCTCAGTACTTCTCCTAACACATTAGATATTCACTGCTTCATAGGATGATGTAATCCCTGGGTTGTGCATGAAGGCAGAATAATCAATTGCTGTACCATCCCCTAGATGCTGTGTATTAATGTGATCCAGCTCAGGTTGATTAGTCATGTCTTGACTAAGCTCCATGTGTAATAACAAGCTCTGTGTGTAATGTGTTTATGCAGGCAGCCAGCCTGGCCCTGCTTTCCCAAGGTCCTGCATGTTATAATTGTTTTTTCAGCAAAACAATTCACCTCATGAATTAACCAAGCTATGATTCTGCATCAGTGTAGCTACAGCAGTCTCAAGGTATGTTTGCTTCATAATGCATCAAATCAAATGGTAGGTTTCCTTTAAGTCTGGGACTGTCTGTATTTAAATTATCAATGTGATATGAGTATGGACCTCTCTTTTTTTTGTATTTCAATTGTCCATGTTGATAATGGAGAGGTAACCTAGATTTCAGTCCAATGTGAACAATCGTGTGTCTAATACAATAAGATTAAGGCACTTTAATGGAAATCTATCATCTAATATACCGTATATTCTGGCGTATAAGACGACCTGGTGTTATAATAAAGACCGCGCCCTACTTCCTTCCTGTTAAAAATATATAGTTTTAAGATTATTCGCCTATAAGACTAAATACCCCTTTTCAACGCATACAAACACCGGTAAAAAAACAAAAAACAGATTTTGAATCAACATGGTCTTTTTTTTAATTTTAAATTCTTACTGACATGCAGGTCTATAGCAGGAAACTGTCGCTCATAAACATAAGGCATACACCAACAACACTTTACCTGGATTACAAGCAGCACCTAGCCCCCATAGTATACAGCACTGCCCCCAGTAGTATACATGCACAGAACCCCAGTAGTATACAGCACAGCCCCGTAGTATTACAGCTTAACAGTCCCCATTTATACAGCCCAGCGCCATAGTTAGACACAGCACCGGCCCCCAGTATATACAGCACAGCGCCCCAGTAGTTATAGCAGCACCGCCCCCAGTATTATACAGACGGCCCCCTAGTAGTATACAGCAACAGCCCCAGTAGTATACAAACACTTGCCCTCAGCTGTATACAAGCAACAGAGCCCCAGTATATACAGCACAGCCCCACGCAGCACTCAGCCAGCATTAACAAAAAATATTAAAACTTAATACTCCAATACTCAGCCTCCAGTGCCCCCGATGTAGCTGTGGCGCTGCTGACCCCGATGTCCGCTGCACGATCTTCTTGTCTCTTTGGCTGGGCGCCGCCATTGCAATCTCCGGCGAGGCCCTAGTATGACGCGCAGCGCTGCTGTACGTCATAGCCTAGGCGCCGCCCCGGTGAAGCGGAAAGACCATGGCCACACGCCAGAAGAAGAAGTGAGCTGCGGCATGAAGACCTGAAGACGAGCCTCGCAGAGAACATCGGGCCAGAATCGAGGGTGAGTATACATCGAGGGTGAGTCACTGAGGGTCAGCGCCGCATATTCTTCGCTACTCGATCGTCGGGTGTTTACCGGTTAACGCCTTTGCTGCAAGTATGCAGCAAAGACTACCGGCTATGGAGAGGGCTCCAGCCCGTGAGCCCTCTCCATGCACGGAGGAACCCGACGCAGCGCCGTGAATACGCGGCGGGCGGTGGGATTACGCGGCGTATAAGACAACCCATGACTATACATAATTATTTTTCTGTCTTCAAAAGTCGTCTTATACGCCGGTATATACGGTAATCTGTAAATAATAAGAAGCGATTCGTGGGGTGCTACCAAGCTGCGGCTTCTATGGCTAATTCACGCCCCTAGCAGCACTTCTATATGCCAACATGCTTCTTTGGTGCCTTTCTTTCCTGATGACATCGCTACTTTATGCTGAAATATGTGGCCGCAATTTTTTGGAGATAGATGATGTCCTTGGGATTGGGGAAGCGCCGATGATAGATTTCCTTTAAAACCATGTCAAAAGCCTTGACCTTTGCATGGAAATATTATGACTTTCTATATTAAGAAATAAAATGCACAAGTTCCCTAATACTGTGAATTTGTAACATTTTTTGCGTTCATTGGTGTAAACACCAATTAGTGTTTACACACACTCGTGAATATAAGTATTGTTATATATGTAGAAAACCTATTCCAATAATAAATTTAAGATGTTTTACAGTATGATGCTAGAAAGCTGCATTTAATTTACTATATATATTGCACATCCCTCTTTCACTATGTGATACCACCAGACTGTTACAGTAGGTTTAAAGAGGACCTGTCACCTGAAAATACGCCACTAGTGCTACAACAGATGTAGCAGTGTTACACTGCTAGTGTTATCGGAAACCTCCGATAACACTAGCAAACACTGCCAAGCTGTACAATAGCAAACGCCAGACCGTGTTGCATTAATGAGGGGGCGGGTTTAGGGGAAGTGACTGTCGGCCTATGGAGTAGGAGGGGTGGTCCAGGGGCGAAGCAGCACTTCGGACCACCCCCTCATGAATACGCCCAATTGCTTATATCTGCTGTAGCACTAGGAACTGTTTACTTTAGTAAGCAGCTCCTTGTTGTCACACTTGAGGGGAGAAAGTGTGTAAAAGTCTCTTGGAAGAGTCTGTGGACCCTCTGGACCACCACGGGAGATGGTATGAGGCCGACGGTAAAAGCCAAGGTAGTACAGCAGGAAATGCAGGAAACAGTCCAAACCAGAGATGATACCAGGAAACACGGAGGAATACTGGTAACGTTGGCACACAGAGGAACACTGGTGATGCTGGCACGGACTGTAGATTCCACTGCACAGGAACCCTGGAAGGCACAGCAGGACAGGAACCCTGGAAGGCACAGCAGGTCACAGGGGAACACAGAGGAACACTGGAAACACAGGGAACACAGGAGGGCTTTCTCTTAGCAGGAAATGATGCTGAAGATCTGGCAAGGGTCAAAGGAGGAGACAGGCACTTATATGTACAGCCAGGAGCGTGGAGAGGTGAGTCCAGGGTGGGGAGTGGGACAGCGGCTGCGGGGACCACGGCACATAGAGGGGCACAGGTGTGCCCATGATCCGCGACAAGGATCGCGGGTGCATCTGTGACAGTACCCCCCTCCCCTTTAGGGCCCCTCTTCTTCTTCGACCTCCTCTTCTTCTCTTCAGTCCCAAGACATTTCTGGAGGGGAAATGGAAGCTGGAAATTCATCAGGACAGGAGGTGGTGAGGCCATGCAGCGAGAGTGACAATCTGGTCCCCAACTCAGGACCTCACCGTTCTTCCAGTTGAGGACCGGAGCATGGAGTTGCAGCCATGGAAGACCTAGAAGAAGAGACTATGTGGATCATGGCAGAAAACCAGAGTCTCTTTGTGATGAGCTCCAACCTGGAGAGAAATTGGCTCAGTGCGGTATCGGACCGGTTCAGACAGGGCCTGGCCAACCACGTAAGACATGGATAGCGGATTCTTGAGTGGAACCACGGGAATGTGATGCAGAGAGACCCCCCACCACCAGATTGTTACAGCTGCTACATATGGGAGATGTTTAGCAATTTGCATTCTCTTGTGCCAAATAAAGAAACAAATAGTTCTGCAAAGATTACAGAAAAACTAATTTTACTTTAAATGAAGATGATTTGTCATCCAGGAATAATTTGGCTCATGTAATTGATGTTTTCATTTATTTACATATCAGCATCTCTGAAATGTTTGATTTCTTCATTATGCATTTTTGGTAAACACTTCATCAAGCACCTTCTATTTACTATCAATATTTAGCACTTGGCGAATCCAATTCCACGTTGGTAGCCATGTGGTTTTTTATTCTCTGTGGAGGTCAACATCTGTCAAATTCTAGTGCATTTAGGCCATACCGAAAGAATCCTTGGGTCTTGTGACATATGTTTAACCATTTCTTCCACTCCTAACTGTTTGTTCTATTTTTCACTCCCACTTACTCAAGCCATAATGTCTATTTTTTCAATTGTACGAGCTGCTTTGGCTTTTTATGGAGTCTCTATGTAGTTCCATATAAACCCTTTTATTTTTTTGGGGATAGTGTATCAAGGAGATAACAAATTCACATAATTGTTCTGTTCTTTTTATACTTTAATAATTTTTTATACTGCTATGAAACAGAAGCTTGTGTAAGGGGTAATAGCATGAGTTTTAATTTTTATGAAAATTGATTTGGAAATCCATGGCCCGATGTGATCAGTTTTTACAAAAAATGTTACGGGTAGCAACTACCTAAAAGTTGCTATTCTGCATTTTGGACTTTTTTGTTTTGGCAGTCACTAGGACATTTTTCTTTAGTTTTAATAGTGGGGTTTCCTTATGAATGATTTGCAGTCCTCTACTTAAGAACACCCCGACTTACAGACGACCCCTATTACAAACGGGACTCCCTGGAGTGTTGGTAATTTACTGTACTTTAACCTTAGACTAAAATAAAGAGCTTAATAGTTATTCAAGGTGTATGCAGAAGCTTTATTGTTAATCCTGGTTCTATGACAATCCAACATTTTTAATATCCAGTTGTGACAAAGACCAAAAATAATTTGTCTGGGGTTACAATTATAAAATATACAGTCAACTTCAACTTCAACTTAAGAAACCATACAAACCTTAGTACGTAACGCGGGGGGACTGCCTGTACTGTATTTCTATATATGAAATTTTCTGAATGACAGGGCTGGGAGCTTCTCAGTATGTCCGTGCTCAGTAGGAATGCCACTTTTTACTGGTGAGAGGTTCAAAAGCCTATTCTATGCTGATTTAAAATTTGCCCTGTCAGCATTCTGAATTATTTCAGTAGTTTATAAATTAAATTTATTTACCTGGCTCCCTACCAGCTCCATTGGTGATTCTCCTCAACACTCTCTACACCCATGCAGAACCTTTACCTCTCCCACCTTCCTGTTTAACCCTCATACAATCAATACAACTTTATTGTGATTGAGCAGTCAGGGATGGTCTGGAGTAGTATCACACACGGGGGTGTGAGAGAGTCTCTTGAGGCTAAAGTCGTGGACTTCCCTGGACCACCTCGAAGATGGTGTACTAGCCGCAACCCTGGGACGGAACAATCTAAGTGGCCCTGGTCTTCGGCAGAGCCTACTGCAAAACAGGATGGTCTTGTGCGTGCGAGGGGGGAAGCCACCAGGTCGTTCCACGGGTGTGATCTAGGTCCGCAGTGGCAGCCAAGGTAGGGAATATGCAGTACGATGGTAGGCAGGACCTGGGTAGGAAGGACCTCGGGTAGGAAGGACCTGCCAGGATGGAGGAAAGCCGCGCCACCCTTCACCACTAGGCCTCAGCTGGGGGAAGGAATAGGGGGAGCGGATCAGAGAACTTTAACCGCCCGAATGCCGCCTCCACGCAGCAACCCGCCCCCTAAGTCCACTCGACGCGCGTTCCTCCTACTCTGACCATACCCACCCCCTCCATTCCTTCCGCCGTCCCACCTCCACTTTTTACTATGCCAATCATTTCCTCTGTCTTCATTATTTCTCCCAAATTCCTATCTCAGCCGCCTCTCACCCCTTTTATATATCACACCCAACGCTTGCTCAACGTCCCATGTTCCTAAAAACCTTCGCTGACACCACTTGTTTACCCCTCCCTCGGGAGCAGAACCTTTGGAAGGCAGGACCTCAGGGTGGCAGGACCAGGACCGGCCACAGGAGTACAGGACACACAGGAGACAGGACCGACCACAGAAACACAGGCGCAACTCCCACCAGGAACACAGACCTTCACAGACGCAAACCGCCACAGGAAACAAAGGACCACCACAGGAAACACAGGACTCACCACAGGATGCCACCGCAGAACACAGGAATGCCAAGCACAGGAACACCACAGGAAACACAGGAATGCCACAAGGAACAAGGGAGCACGGACACAAGGAACTAGAGAAGAACACTGGAGAATTGACACCCGAAAGGAAACCTGGGAACACTAGGAAACAAAGGAGGGCTTTCAACTTCAGGGACATGACTGTGAAGATCTGGCAGAGAGAGGAAAGGAGGTGCGGATTTATAAAGGCAAAGCCAGAATTAGACAAGCTTCAAGTAGCGGGACGAGATTGAGTCGGCTTAACCGGGACCCACGGAGGATGAGTAAAGGTAGCGGGGCGGCAGGCACCGTGGAGGGGCACAGGGTGCCCCCGCGTTCAGGACATGGATTGCGGGGGTCACTCTTGACATGAGAGTAGACAAAGGTGTGCAAGCAGGAGATAAAGCACACAAAACATAGTTCTTTCTGATATGTGTGGGAGCTCATAAGCACACACTACACTTGCATGACCTACTCAGTCTGCCCGTGGCACTTCATTTGTTCATTATGATACTCTTCCTCGTTAAGAGGATCATAGCAGGAAGAGGGATCATCTACCATATATTTAGGGTTTCAAAACATCCCCCCTTGTACAACTGCCTGCATTTTCCTAATCCTCACCTCTTTCCCTCCACTTGCCCCCCCGTGCCCTAACATACAGCTCATAAACAGCACGTTCACCACCACAACTTTCCGAAAGTGCATTAAGGCCTTGCCCCTCACCCTCCTTAGATGGCATACCCACACTGTATAATACTATGCTTAGTGGTACACACACTGCCATAATAGCCGCGTTCTGTAAGCCCCGTTCAGTGCTTAATACCCTCCAGCTATCATCACACCGCTGGCCCGCACAGCAGTCAGAAGTGCGCAAATTCTCACAAACTCTGTACTCCCATGTATCATTATCATTCTTACACATAAGGTGCTGATTGTATGACTCAAAATGTATTGAAAGGGTCCCTTGAGCCCAAAGAAATGGGGCTTGCTGCATATGTGCATTATTGTGGTTTTATCATACTTGTATTGTGCCCAAATTTTGACTGCATAATGTTCAGAGATATAAGTAATCATTAACAGAAACCCATTGCCTAGTATTTTCTTTAATAAAACGTTCGAGTAACAAAAACTGAGAGATTATCGATGGCTGGGTCGGATATACTTGTTTCACATGAGTCTGTAGACTGGAGTCCTCATAAAAATCAAAAATTCATCGGAGTTATAAACCCACTCAATCTGAGTGCTTCTGCATCGACCCATTATTCATTGTAACAAGACTCTTTCTACCTCTTACGTTGGTTTCATACAAACAGTACAGTACATTCGATGGCTCTTGCTTGTCTTTAATCTTTATTTTGAAGGAAAGAACGCTGGGCAAAGACAGAATGTCAATGATCTTTGTAAGGATGCAAGTGGGACCAAACATTTGCGACCTGTGACTACCTGTGGCTACATAACAGCTGTCTTCCTCTGCCTAATTCCCTGCTGAATATACGGACATATTCATTGTTTGTGAGAGGAAGGAGAGAGTACTTTTCCATGCTGTTATACTTTCAAATAGAACACTTTACAGCATATCTTGGCTGTTTTCAGGTGTCGTGTCGTAAGACATTCAGTAAAAACGAACATTATGCTGGTCTCTCCCTCTACTAACACGTATACATTTCCCATATTCAGAGCGTTGCCTGGCTTTGCACCCCTCGTTGTGTGATTAGTTGGTTTCTGTTTGAGTTATTAGCCTTTGTGACACTGCGAAGCACGATCCAATGTGGTTTTTTATTCTCTGTGGAGGTCAACATCTGTCAAATTCTTGAAGAATCTTGTCTGTGACAATGTTTTAACCATTTCTCACCTTAACTGTTGTTCATTTTTCACTCCCACTTACTCAAAGCCATAATGTCTTATTTTTTCAATTTACAGAGCTGCTTTGCTTTTATGGAGTTCTCTATGTAGTCCATATAACTCCCTTTAATTTTTTTGGGGATAGTAGTATCAAGGAGATAACAAATTCACATAATTGTTCTGTCTTTTTAATACTTTTAATAACTTTTTTATACTGCTATGAACAGAGCTGTGTAAGGGGTAATAGCATGAGGTTTAATTTTTATGAAAATTGATTTGGGAATCCATGGCCCGATGTGATCAGTTTTTACAAAAAATGTTACGGGTAGCAACATACCTAAAAGTTGCTATTCTGGCATTTTGGACTTTTTTGGTTTTGGCAGTCACTATATGGGACATTTTTCTTTATGTTTTAATAGGTGGTTCATTATGAATGTATAGGCAGTCCTCTACTTAAGAACACCCGACTTACAGACGACCCCTAGTTACAAACGGACCCCTGGATGTTGGTAATTTACTGTACTTTAACCTTAGACTAAAATAAAGAGCTATAATAGTTATTCAAGGTGTATGCAATGAAGCTTTATTGTTAATCCTGGTTCTTATGACAATCCAACATTTTTAATATCCAGTTGTGACAAAGACCAAAAATAATTTGTCTGGGGTTACAATTATAAAATATACAGTTCCAACTTCCAACTTCAACTTAAGAACAACCATACAGAACCTTGTACGTAACGCGGGGACTGCCTGTACTGTATTTCTATTATAGAAATTTTCTGAATGACAGGGCTGGGAGCTTCTCAGTATGTCATGCTCAGTAGGAATGCCACTTTTAGCTGGTGAGAGGTTCCAAAAGCCTATTCTATGCTGATTTAAAATTTGCCCTTGTCAGCATTCTGAATTATTTCAGTAGTTTATAATAATTTAATTTATATTACCTGGCTCCCTACCAGCTCCATTTGGTGATTCTCCTCTACACTCTCTACACCCATGCAGAACCTTTACCCTCCCACCTTCCTGTTATACCATACAATACAATACAACTTTATTGTGTATTGAGCAGTCAGGGGATGGTCTGGAGTATCACACACGGGGGTGTGAGAGAGTCTCTTGAGGCTAAAGTCTGTGGACTCCCTGGACCACCTCGGAAGATGGTGGTACTAGCCGCAACCTGGGACCGGAATCTAAGTGGCCCCTGGTCTTCGGCAGAGCCTACTGCAAAACAGGATGGTCTTGCTGCGGCGGGAAGCCACCAGGTCGTTCCACGGGTGTGACTAGGTCCGCAGTGGCAGCCAAGGTAGGGAAGCAGGGTAGCGGGGACTGCCTGTACTGTATTTCTATTATAGAAATTTTCTGAATGACAGGGCTGGGAGCTTCTCAGTATGTCATGCTCAGTAGGAATGCCACTTTTAGCTGGTGAGAGGTTCCAAAAGCCTATTCTATGCTGATTTAAAATTTGCCCTTGTCAGCATTCTGAATTATTTCAGTAGTTTATAATAATTTAATTTATATTACCTGGCTCCCTACCAGCTCCATTTGGTGATTCTCCTCTACACTCTCTACACCCATGCAGAACCTTTACCCTCCCACCTTCCTGTTATACCATACAATACAATACAACTTTATTGTGTATTGAGCAGTCAGGGGATGGTCTGGAGTATCACACACGGGGGTGTGAGAGAGTCTCTTGAGGCTAAAGTCTGTGGACTCCCTGGACCACCTCGGAAGATGGTGGTACTAGCCGCAACCTGGGACCGGAATCTAAGTGGCCCCTGGTCTTCGGCAGAGCCTACTGCAAAACAGGATGGTCTTGCTGCGGCGGGAAGCCACCAGGTCGTTCCACGGGTGTGACTAGGTCCGCAGTGGCAGCCAAGGTAGGGAAGCAGGGTAGGCAGGACCTCGGGTAGGCAGGACCTCGGGTAGGAAGGACCTCGGGTAGGCAGGACCTCGGGTTGGCAGGACCTTGGGATGGCAGGACCTCGGGATGACAGAACCTTTGGAAGGCAGGACCTCAGGGTGGCAGGACCTCAGGACCGGCCACAGGAGTACAGGACCACCACAGGAGTACAGGACCGCCACAGAAACACAGGACCGCCACAGGAACACAGGACCTTCACAGGAACGCAAAACCGCCACAGGAACACAGGACCACCACAGGAACACAGGACCACCACAGGAATGCCACCAGAACACAGGAATGCCACAGGAACACAGGAACACCACAGGAACACAGGAATGCCACAGGAACAAGGGAACGCCACAGGAACTAGGAAGAACACTGGAGAATTGACACACGAAGGAAACCTGGGAACACTAGGAAACACAGGAGGGCTTTCACTTCAGGGAATGACTTGAAGATCTGGCAGAGAGTGGAAGGAGGTGCCGGATTATAAAGGCAAGCCAGATTAGCCAGCTTCAATTAGCGGGACGAGATGAGTCGGCTTACACCCCGGGACCCAAGCGGAGAGATGAGTACAGGTGGGGGGAGCTGGGGCACCGTGGAGCGGAGCACGGGTGCCCCCGCGTTCCGAGACATGGATTGCGGGGTCACCTGTGACATGGAGTAGACAAAGGATGTGCAAGCAGATACAGGCACACAAACATAGATTCTTTTCTATAATGTGTGGGAGCTCATAAGCACACACTACACTTGCATGCACCTACCTCATGCTGCCCGTGGCACTTCATTTTTCCATTATGAACTCTTCCTGCTAAGAGGATCATAGCAGGAAGAGGATCATCTACCATATATTTAGGGGTTCAAAAACATCCCCCTTTTTACACTGCCTGCATTTCCATAATCCTTCACCTCCTTCTCCCTCCACTTGCCCCCCCGTCCCTAACCTCACAGCTCATAACCGCACGTTCACACCACCCAACTTTCCGAAAGTGCACTAAGCCTTCCCCTCACCCTCCTTAATGGCCTCCACACTGTATAATACTATGCTTAGTGGTACGCACACTGCATAATAGTCCGTTCCTGTAGCCCTTACAGTGCTTAATACCCTCCAGGCATCATCACACCAGCTGGCCGCACAGCAGAAGTTGCGCAAATTCTCACAAACTCTGTACTCCCATGTTACTCATTATCATCTTACACAGAGGTGCTGATTGTATGAATAAAATGTATTGAAAGGTCCCTTGAGCCACAGAAATGGGCTGCTGCTATGTGCTTATTGTGGTTTTATCATACTTTATTTGTGCCCCAAATTTTTACCTGATACATGTCTAAGAATTATAAGTAATCATTTAAAGAAACCCATTTGTCCTAGTATTTTCTTTTAACAAACGTTCGAGTCACAAAAACTGAGAGATTTATCGACTGCTGGGTGGATCATATTTTTCACATGAGTCTGTAGACTTGAGTCCTCATAAAATATTACAAATCATCTGGAGTATAAAACTCATCATGACTGCTTCTATATCTGACCCATTCATCATTGTAACAAGACTCTTCTCACCCTTTACGTTATGTTTCATACAACAGTACAGTACATCTGGTCTGTATGCTTGACTTTAATCTTTATTTTGAGGAAAGCTGGCAAGAAATGTTCAAGATTTGTTAAGGAAAGTGGATACCAAACATTTGCTGACCTGTGACTACCTGTGCTACATAACAGCTGTCTTCCCTCTGCCTACATTCCCTGCTGATCTATCGATATTCTTGTTTGTGAGAGGAGGATGGTACTTTTCCATTGTCTTATACTTTCAAATAGAACACTTTACAGCAATATCTTGGCTGTGCTGTCTAACATTTCAAGCACCATTGCTTCTCTAACTATACAAGTATACATTTCCACATTAAAATGATTGAAGTCTTTATTATTGTTGTAAAGGACAGATCCCATCCTCATCTTATTTATTTGGTGGGATTATTATGTTAAAAATAATTTAACAGGGACACCACCCGTGGTAGGCCGAACTTTATTGGGGCATGGGAAGAAGCTCTCGCCGTTGAATTAATGGATGAAGAGTTGGATAAGGCATATTTGTTTTCACATAAGATGCCGCTACCCTGTAACGCTCAGTAAAAGAACTATAAACTCTTATCTAGGTGGTATAGATGCCCCTCTCGGCTTCACAGAATTTTCCCCAAAGTTTCAGATGTGTGCTGGGGTTGTGGTGCGGAGGTGGGTACTCTGCTTCATATTTGGTGGGGCTGCTCAGCTCTCCAACCTTTCTGGAACAAGGTATTTGATACCTATCACGGGTCACTAGCAAGAGAGCCACCCCATCCCCCCAAATTGCTCTACTGTCGATTATACCGGGAACTATCTCTATTGTTGAGAAAGGCCTCCTTTGTCATTTCCTGACAGCAGCTCGTACAGTTATTCCAAGACATTAGAAGAACCCGCAATCTCCCACGACAGTTGAGTGGATTCAGGAACTTGGGTATATACAGAGAATGGAGGAATTGGTAGCCAGTGACTCCCCAGATCCAGGGAAGACAAACACTGCATGGGCCCCTTGGGAAATATTCATAAACACCCCAAATTTCCAGGAATTGCTCCTGTCATAGATAGAGTGCTCCTCTATCGTTCCCGACCATAAATGCGCAGTCTTACGGGCTCCCTATTCCCTTTACTCCTTCCTCCCCCCTGATACCCCTTTCTAAATGTTTGTATCCTTGTTTTGTCTATTCTTTTGTTAATTCGTCATACAATAATAATCTTTTTGATTGGGATGGCATGTGGAGGTTCTATACGTGACATCTTATGTTATGACTCTTCTCCTCATGTTCCAACGAACATGTGATCTATGATGTTCCTGATCCTGCGTGATCAGTCATGTACTGCCATCACCTACCTGTTTTGTTCCATTTTGTTTTGTTTTTTTCTAATAAATGTTGATTATACATAAAAATAATTTAACAGAATATGTGTATTCCACTGCTGTTCCTTGTAAAGGTCTGAAAAATGTTTTTAAATAAATATTTTGTTATTAAAATAACAAACATATAACAATAGGGTGCGGGAAAGCACTTTTAAATTCTGGGCAGTTGGGAAGGCTCCATTGATCTTGAACTGCCAACATTCAGCTAATGGGTTGCATGCATCCTATGAATTTAATGGTCTTACAAAGATTATTGTTGGCTAAAAAGCAAAAGGGATAGTATCAACCAAAGTTGACTGCAGCCATAGCACACACAATCAGTCTTTTTGTCAAATTCATTGAACATAATGGGGCAGATTTACTTACCCGGTCCATTCGCGATCCAGCGGCGCGTTCTCTGCCCTGGATTCGGGTATGGCTGGGATTTATTAAGGTAGTTCCTCTGCTGTCCACCAGGTGGTGCTGCTGCGCTGAAAAGCATTGGAACGCGCTGGAGTTCACCGGCTCGGGCTGAGTGAAGGTAAGTGCAAGCTCCGCGTCAGATTCTTTGTTTTAAATGCGGCGGTTTTTCCGAATCCGTTGGGTTTTTGTTCGGCCACGCACCCCGATTTACGTTGCGTGCATGCCAGCGCCGATGTGCCACAATCCGATCGCATGCGCCAAAATCCCGGAGCAATTCAGGGGAAATCGGCGCAAATTGGAAATATTCGGGTAACACGTCGGGAAAATGCGAATCGGGCCCTTAGTAAATGACCCCCAATTAGTTAATTTTTGGAGAATTTTATGATTAAAGGCTAAGACTAACCTAAAACAATACTGTTGCATAAAACTGACCCTAATATCAGAACTGTGAGTGTTCAAGACATGAGATTCCCACCAGTCCCACCAAATTTAATTTTCATAATATGTTGTCCATATACTGATATGAGATCAGGGGTCCTTTTCTCACTATTTGATTCAGAGGCATTTGACAGAACATAATTGATTTGGGTTTTGAAAAGAGACAGTGCATTGTGCATGATAGGGACAGCAGTTCTACCTCAGAATTATTATCCAAGCATGATGAGATCCAGTAGGAGTAGTTCAGTGGTTTGCATTGTGGTTCGGCTTCTATTGCTACCTTTACTGTTACAATGCCCTGGCTACAAGAAGCATTGTCATGACATTGCTGCAAGGGACTTCAAGGGTCCTGATGCCGCCAGAGAAGGCCCCATCACTTACGTGGCAGATCATCCAGTTCTTTTGAGATCTTCCCAAAGGATTCTACATCTACATCAGGCAACTTGGGAAGTCAGAGGTAGGGCTCTAACCGAAAAGGTCTCTTCATCGATGGTACCAATGCCTGAATTCTACATTGCAGGAAGAGTGGTGACCCCATCAGCATTTACACAGATTGAAGCACTAAAGGTCATACAAGGGACACCTAATGTAGGTCTGTTACATCATCTCATTGCTTGTTTGTCAAAGATAATGTTTCTATATCTTAAGTGGTTTTGGTGTTTGGGAGCATGTTAGGGCAGGGTACAGAAGCAGGGTTTTAGGGACTCTTCCATACAGCAATCATCTCAATCGGGAATCAATGCTGCAATGTTTCCCATTTCTTTGTGAATTGAGCTGTCCAAAAAGACCAAGAAATGGATATAGAAGCAAAAATTTGTTATCTGATCCTTGGCCTCTGTTGATCATGCCACACTCAGCAAGGAGCAGAGATTTGGGCAGAGTTGTGGTAAAAAAAATTGAAGGTAGCAAAAATGTTTTGCAATGTGATTTGTCAGTGTTCTCTGGAAAAGGGTGCTGAGCTGTTTGTGTACTTGGGAACTCTAATTAATACAAGTTACACAGCGGCACAGCCTAATGGCGCTATAATAAAGAGTTTCATTGGTGCCATGGGTTAAGCTTATGTTAGCTCAGAACTGGTATACTGCCATGGGATTCAGGTAGTGTATAAGAATAGTGTCTTTCTAGAGCCTGTGGCCTGTATAAGTAGGGGGAGAGGGATACACATTGTTGGATCTTTTGACTTAGTGACACCTTTGCTCTCCTGTTTTAATTCAACAAGGTACCTCTAGTATCTCAGTCTACAGGCTCTAGTAAGAGGTAGCAGGGAATTGCAGAGCTCAAAAGTTTCTTAGTGGATTTGGTAGCCCTGCTTTTTAAAAGAGCAGCAGCATGGTTTAGCTAGAGCAGTTAAGAGAAGGGTTGGTAAGCAAAGGGTTAAATAAGAGGGCTGAGGAGGGGTTGGGACGGCCTTTCCAGCTGTCAGACAAAGGCTACACCCTTCCTCTCACCCCCCTTTTTACCATCTTTTGTTTTTGCTGCTGCTTTATGTTACTTGATGTTGCAGATGTCTTGCCTTGTGTAAATTCTATAAAGTACATCCATGCAGTCCTCCTGATATATACAGCCCTGATATCCACATACACTATTGTATGTACATCTGTCCATTTAATAAGGGAGTACAGGTACAGTAGCCTCATAGACTGTTAGACCTGACTCCTATTGTTTCATATGACTGTTTGTACTGTGTAATGTCTTATTTTATTTAAATATGTCCCCTATGATTTGTAAGGCGCAATGGAATATGATGGCGCTATATAAATAAAGATTATTTCCTGCAGGAAATAGATGATGGATCTTTAACTCTTTGCTCCCTGCTGCAGACATGCCCGCCCTCGCCGGGGCAGTGTGCTGATGCATTATGCATGTGGCAGGGGGTCACGTGACGCAGGTTGAGTGTGAATGATTCAGGAGCTGCCTGTACGTGTACTGCAGGCTCCCGCCCCTCCTCGGCTGTCTCATCCACAGACTGGAGGCGAGATGGAGCCCAGCGCTGCCTGCTGATGCCTAGGTACTGGTGAGTGCTTGGGCAATGCCAGTACTCATCCCTCAGTGCTATGAGCCTGTTATTTCTCCTTATCCCCTCTGCCTGGCAATGCTATCAGATACTACTACTACTGTACATGGTGCTGTAGATCTGGCTCTTTGCATGTCTGTGTATACAGGCTTGATATTATAATACGGTCTGGAAGGATTGTTACTTACAATATATACTGTCTAGTTACAGTTCTGCAAGTCCTATGCTCCTACCCCCTCCCCCACCACTAGATCTTGAGCATGTAGAAGGAAAGTGTAACCTACCTGGGGTCATCTGGTCACCAGCAGAAACCTACACTGGGGGATCAGTTTCTTAGTGTAAGCTGGAACAAATGCATCTGCACTTGTGATACACATACGATATGGGGAGCTGAAGAGACAGGGTTTAATATGAGAAAATGAAATGTTATTCTGTGACATGCCAAGATGTAAATCTAAAGACTGTAATCAGAGTGACCTATATTCTTGAAATGGAGAGTACTGATGACTATACATAGATGTTTTACAGATAGATACAAATGTACCCATTGTGTCATATGATGCTTGCCATGCTTGCAATATAAATATATGCATATATAGATATATGATTATAACATATTTTGTATATTTTAATGTGAAAATCGTATAAAGACTTAATTTCAGCCTGGGTTTACTTATGATGCTTTCTGCTTTCCTGCTTTCTGTTGTGTAAAATTAGATCATAAACAAGTAACAGGTGCCAATGGTTGATGACGGTCCGTTCACTGATATGAAATACACCCTTTAATTATTCATATAAGAAATTCAGCAGCTTCAGGGTTAATTAAACAATTGGCCTCTGAATCCGAATCAGTATCAAGTGGTGTTTTCTAGACTCCAGAGTCATTTTTACTGAAAAGAGCTTTCCCCATGTGGTGAAGGAGTTGTTATTAAGCTTTATACTTAAATGACAAGGCAAAGTGCTTTCTGCCAGAGGGGGTTAATTTTATTTGACATGAGAACAATTTGTCTGATACTATGATTGCTACACACACTTATTTCTAGGAAGACTTGCTATTTTATCAGCCTGGAGGTGCTTCTAGTCTCTCAGTCTATGGGCGTTTACTGGAGCTCTCCAAGGTCCTGAATTTCCAGCACTTCCTGGTTATAGAGCCAGATGTTTTGTTCAGTATGTCTGTATCTGCGGCTGGATCAATGCCCATTTCTATCCGTAATCTTTTTTATAAAATACTTCCTGCCTTGTCATATGACTGAAATTATCTCTGATTGACGGGATTAGTTTATCTGAGTAACAGACACATACCGTATCACTTGATGTAAACTTTTTCATTTGGCCGTTGCTTTGTCTCTGATTTTTTTTATGTTTAGTTAATTGTAGCTGGGATTAAACATGTATTACTTTTTTATTCTTTATGATTTAAGTTATTTTGTAAATCACCATAACATCAGTATGAGAAAATACCCAAGTAATTCAGACATGTATTAATTCTTATAGAAATTATTATAGTAATTATTAAAAGCCTGTTTGGTCAAGAAGCAAGGGTCAGTGACTTTCAATTACTTGCTGCTTTACTTAAGGTCAGACAAGTGGATTTTAACAGTAACTTCAACAAACTCTTTACATCTTTTAATAGATGTTGCTTCACTGATACCGATACATATGCAATTATTTCTCTATGCCCAAGTACTGTCAAGGTCTTGGACTGCCTACCCGACAGTGAAGAGAATAATTAGCTTACTGTGTGCCAAAACTATTGGGGTTGGAATGGTGCAAACTCCAGAAAATATTTAGACTGTGTGAAAATGAATGGAGCAACACTTGTTAAAGAAGTCACTGGTGTGGAGATGAGTCTTTATATGTAAGGAACCACTACAGCCAATCACTGATTCCAATGTATATGGCACAACACTGCTGAGGCCTGTAATTGGCTATAGCTCAGCCAAAATGTAAACAAATCCTAGCCGGAAGGACTAGAGCACGGCACAAGCATTGGAATTAAGGTCAGGAAAGAATTGGTTTATTAACAGAGTTATCCAAAAGACTAAAAGAGCATATTGCTACGATTAGTTTTGGTGCTGTATATACAATACCAAAAGATTTCTGTTACTGGAAATCTAAGACAAATAACCCATGACATCACATGAACAGATTTCTTCTATGGTATGTTGCATTAGAATTCCTTATTTTACAGATTTACAGAAATGTCTAAGTACAAACATCATTCTGGAAATCCTCAATCAATGTGTACTCACATTTATCTCTAATATAACACATATAACATCTATGAAGATCATCAAAATATTTACATTAAAGAACAACCCTAACTATTCTCTTAATTTTACTGGCAGGTGTGGCGGGTTCTTGGATCCGACTTCCAGTAGATGGGGTTAGAAAACGCATAGTAAGATTGACAAATTGGGATATATGTGTCTTTACTGAGATAGTAATTCTATGGAAATATTGAAGGACTAGTTGGGCCAGGTGGCCTTAGTCTCCAATGAATGTTTTATTTTCCATAGTTCTTAAATGTAATCTTATCTGCTTCTATCTTACATGTAGACATGTTGTTTTGCTCAGACTTTTGTATCAGGAAGTTCTTAATTCTAGCGCTTAATGGGTTTCTGAATGAATGAGAAAGGCTGCAGCATGACTCACCACGCAGGGAGAGGCAGTGGCACTATGATGACAGTCTGTCTATGGTTATAATGTAGAGGAAAACATATTACAAAACTTTCCTTTGGTTCAGATCACACCAGCATAACTGAAATATTGTACCTCAAATCAGTCTTCATCAGTATTCTTGATAGCAAGAATATTGCTTCACATCGGGCTATTCTTATTCCACAACAAAAGCCCCTACAAAGATATATATTGTAGGTGTGAACACAGCTCGGCTATGCACTCTAATGCATGTGAAGCTTTCTTTATAATTGTACACTATTTGTGTACTAATAGAAATTTAGCATCTAAATCAAGCATAATAAACCAGAGACACGTACTCATAGATCCAGATACCATGACTGTGGTAATCTTTTTATATTTTTAATCCTTCTATAAGCAACTTTTATAATTATGTTAATAAGTCTGAAGGGCTCTGGTGGGTGTTTCCAGAGCCCTTGGTGCTGTGGCTTCACAGGCTATTACAATGAGCAGAGTTCTCCCCTCCTCCGGTGCTTCCTGCTGCTGCTAGATTACACAGGCAGAAGGTAGGTGGGAGAGAGCAGGTAGTTGAGTGAGACATGTTATGCTCATTGTAACAGCTTGTAAAGCTGTATCACTGAGGTGGCTATGATAACACCCCAGAGGCCCATCATTAGCATAATTTTAAAAGTTGATTTTAGAAAGAAGGAGGCCATGTATAACAAATATAAAAAGATTACTACAGTCACAGGGGCACATTTACTTACCCATCCTGTGCGATCCCCGAAAGTGCATTGTCCTACCGGAATGCACATCTGCCGTGATTCACGGCAGCTGCGCCCAATATCCTGCATGTGTTGCTTCCCCGCTCAGGTCCACCGGAGTTCACCTTCTTCTTCCTGGTGCATGTAAGTGCATTGTCTTGCGACACAAATTGAATGTTAAATCCCGCGCTCAGTTCGAATTACTTGCATCGTCTGACGTCCCACCCCCGATTTCTGTCGCATTAAAGTCAGTGCCAGAACACAATCCCCTGCTAAATACCTATCACAGCGGCGCAAATCCTGAAAATGTCGGGAAGTCCGACGGAAATGCTATCCGTGGACCCATAGTAACTAAGCCCCACAGTGTCCCTGGTTTATCATTCTTTATTTTGATGGTAGATTTTCTTTAATGCATCCCAAATATTGCTACAAGTGAAAGATCTGCTGCAATATTTCCTAAATGTCATTCAGATTGAAGAACAAAAGAAAATACATAACACCCATTCCTTCCTGTCATTCCTCATTCAGCCATACCTAATAACTGAGTGGAATTAAATAAGATCACATAAGGCACATTTCCTCGCAGCCTTGACTCCATAGAAACAGGAGGGATATTATTTCTAATGGTACACTTCAACAGTGACTATAGTTTATAGTAATTCCTTGTTATTTCTAATGGTACACTTCAATAATGACTTTAGTTGATAGTAATTCCTTGTTTGATAGCAAATACAGTTTTTTGCTTACGGATCTTGAAAATGACGTGTGTTAGGGACTCAAGTAGAACTGTAAGTTAAGCGATGTAAAGATTACCGGTTTACTTTACCTGTTAAGACCTAAGACCAGGTCTGATCTGACGGAATTTTTTCTATAGACTCCGTCTTTTTCAGGTGGACACTAAAGTCAATTCTGCGGCCGGTTTTCTCACCCCTGTCCTCCCCTGCCAGCCCCGCTCCCTGACATGCCCAAAGTGGCATGTGAGTTGGAGCATAAGCCAAGAAACTGGTGGGGAGGGGGAGATTTATATGCTTTATCCTCCACTTTTCTTGCTTAATGAATCTCACCCAATTCTGCTACAATAGTCCTGGTATTTGGCATATAATCTCCTGTAAAACACAGATTTTTCATTAAAAGCTCCTATCTAATTTCATAGCATTTTACAAGATTTGTCCAAAGTGAAGCAGAAAAGATTCAGATTGGTGCCTGAAAAATGCCAGATAAGTACACAAACTACGAACCAATGTCTATCTCCTACGAACCAATGTCTATCTCCTATAAACTGTTTTTCATGATGAGGGTACTGATGAACTTGGTTTGGAGAACGTTGGTGTAAAATTGCCAGACTACGGATTAATGGTATTTTTAAACAATGATTTATGGACTTAGTCAAACATTTTTTTACCCTACCTAAGGTTCTCCAATTTTCTAAAATTTGAAAAGTAAGGCATTTATGCATGAAATTATAATACTTTCCGTTATTGAGGTGTGTAAGGATACCTTGGCAGTCACGATAGAGATTGAAATATGGGACTACTTATCGATTCCATACCAGCAGTTACAGAAACAGCTGAGTGGGCTGTGTTATGCAGTTTTCATAGCTTCAGTGGAAATGAGTGGATGCTACCGAGACATCGTAGCATGGGTAGTTATGCTGTTTCTGTAATGAAGGAGTCCAGGAGAATTATTATAAAAGGTCATCAACATCAATATGGTGGGATGCCATCAGGAGCTGCGGTTCCATAACTACTATATGGATTATACTGGAAGCCAACAGTTCCATCTACTCTATGTTTAGAAGGTGTGCTGCAGATATCAGGCACCACAGTGGTACAGTGCTATACTGTGGATAGAAGACACTGGGGCTTATTTACTAAGGATCCGCAGTCGCACTTTCGTTTGACTTTCCGTCATTTTTGACTTTCCGTCATTGTGACAGGTATATAACGGGATTGTGTCGCACGCAATCAAATTTTGTCACAGCTGCGTTAGTTTTCATGCGACACAAATCGTAGCGGGCCGTCGGACGATCCAACTGATTTGGACTGAGCACAGGATTTAACTTTCAAATTGCTTCGCAAGATCAAACACTTACATGCACCAGGAAGAAGAAGGTGAACTCTGTCGGACCTGAGCGGGGAAGTGACACATGCAGGATATTGGGCGCATGATCTTTGTGAATCGTGGCAGAGTGCATGATTGTCGGACAATGCACTTTCGGTGAACTCCTCCGGACGGGTAAGTAAATATGCCCCACTGATTCTGGCTCTGTCGGCTGACTAGCAAAAGGTGTTGGGGCAGCTGAAATCTGCTGATCAGTGGAGGTGCCTGGTGTTCTTTTGATAGAGAAAAACAATCCTAAGGATAGCTCATTATTATCTAGATCCTGCAAAATCCTTATACTTATGAGCATCAGTTTATTAGATCTTCTGATCTTAAGCTGTAGAATTTAGAGTTTCCTATAGTCACCATGCCATTTTTCCTGTCGGTTCACTTGCCAGCATTAGTCGATTACACAAGGCCTCTAGCTATGACCTTTACTTTGTCTTTAATATAATATAACCTCATGAGATTGATAGTTAGAGGTTTTAACTACACAGTGAGATTTATTAATGTTTGCACTTCTATAAAAACCCGAGTCGTAGCCAGCTTTTTACTTAAAATGGGTTGTCCATTTTTGAACAACTTCACTAAGACCTGTGTAATTTCCCCTCTCATTCATAAAAATTGGTATTTCTAAACGCTCTTTATTTCTGCTCAATGTTCACTACTGTGGGCAAACTGTAATTAGGCAGTCAGATATACTTCTTTCTGTATGAGAGAAGTGGGGAGTGTCTCAGACTACCAAAGCACAGCATTCCTTCTGCCCTTGGAAAGGTAACACGAGAGTATGGGGGGGGGGGGAGAATGCTGCCAAATAATACACATTGCACAGACTAGTCAAATGTCTATACAAATAAGAAAGTTGGTTGAGGTAGCTGTCATCCAAGGCAGAATTTACCCACCAGCTATTTAAAGCTATGTAAAGTGTCTTATCTTCCCTGACAACAAAGTAACCCAGCATACAATGTTCCAAAAGCCTCATCATTCATTCTCCTTGATATAAATTTCTAGCCGTTAGTTAGGAAACGTCCATATACATCAGATGGTAGGCCAGCCCCAACAAAGTGTATATGCGCACCCTCATAGATGTTTAAATCCATCCTCAAACCAAGCACAAATCAACCGCTGGCATCTATGATAAGTTACAGCGAGGACGTGTGTATATGGATACCTACCAATAGTAGCCATGTAATCAAATTCCTGGAAGGGAGAAACAGAGGGAAACTATCTTGTAGCCATAGTTTTTTAATAATGATTATGCGATGCAAATTGGAGTCTTGCCTTTATTACTGTTGTGCTACAGTGCAGATAACAGATGCTTACAGAACAAACAGGGACATTAGCATGACCCGTAACTACAGTGACGTTGTTTCATTAGAACTCAATTACATATAGGCCTAATTGTATTACTCCCCTTTCACCCTATTGTGTTTCCTTGCTAAACATGGCTGAAGCAATGTGTTATTACACAGATATTGTCTGCCTAGGTAAACATGGAAATGTCTTTTATGTCAGTTGACGTAGGAAGGTAAATACTTTGCACCTGTGATTTTATCATCTGTGTGATAGAAATATGGATGTGATGTCCTTATGTTTGGGGGACACTAGTGCAGTAGTGACTGATGCTCTGTTACCATTGAGCACTTTACCACGGAATACAATGATGCAATCACAAAGTGACTGATGACAGATGGTCGGAGTGAAGAAAAGGTAACCCAATTCCTTTCCTTTGTTAATATGGCCAAATGTATTCCTTATATCAGCTCTTAATTAATAACATCAATGTGTGGGTAGCATTAGGCTGGAAAATGTATAAAAAATTCTTAGCTCAGCAAAACACTGTAGTGCATTACAAGAGCATATTTCTGCATATCAATTTAGCCATAAGCCTAAGATCAAGAAGGGGATTGTATTTACTTAAAGGGAACCTCTTACCAGGATTAAACCCCACCAATGTACTAGGTAGAGGATACAATGTTCCTCTTCTGTTCTATAGTACATAGAAACATGCTTTTGGTGTCATATTAAAAATAAGAATCTCATCAGATTTAGATCACATAAGACTTACCGCTCTGTAAACTGGAAATACAGGAAGTAAAAAAATAGACAGCAACTGGATCTTTATCTGTAGCTCCAATTTCCAACAATGTTTTTAACTGCTTATATTGCTGATCTGTATATTTAATATTACACAAAAAGCATGTTTCCAGGACAAAACAGAATATAATATAGAACATAACATAGGGCTACTAGAGTGACACTACCCTGTAGTGAGAAAAAGTCATATTTGCCTGACTTTTGGGATAAACAGGTGACATTTCACATAAAAGGGTAAATTCAAAAAAAGACATTTCACACCGTACCTGGTGGGGCTAGTAGTTTAGTTGGGTAATTCCTGGTGACAGGTTCTCCTTAAAGGAAATTTGCCATCAAAATTAAGCATGGGTAATCCAGGGACACTTCCTTCCTTCTAAAATCAACTTTTAAAATTATGCTAAAGTAACAAAGGTTTTAGATAGATACCAAAAGAAAGTCTAAAGCAAAGGAAAGACAGGTAAATTATGTTCTGCAGCTAGGTATTGCTCCGCTAAGTGCCATGTTTCAGACCATGTTGTTCTCAATATAGAAGCACTTGGGGACATTGACTGAGCCTTTTTGGCAGAGAGGGCTAATGATAAGCCCCATCTCCTCCAATATTTAGGCCATTCTGCTGGGCAAGAGGAGGGCCAGGGCATTTACTGCATAACCGCTGGAAACTATTACTAAAATCCAACCTTCTGGATATACAAAAGGGTTAAGACGTTTGGGTAAATCGTCAGGCTTAATAAATTCCCCCCACTCTCTCCAGTCACTCAATTTGAAACTGTCTTACCTGCATTACATTATGCAAAACAGTTCTGTATTGTACACTGTACTAAACACCAAAAGGCAGATTGAATAAATTCAGATGATTCCCTTGTCATCATATGGCTAATGTATACACGTTGACTGCAAATGAAATAGGACTCCTTCTATTCAGCATCTGAATAATAGCCATGCTGACACAATGGGATCAATTATTATGGTGTTTGTAGTCAGAAGCTTGACCTTTTATTAGAGAATGTGGTGCATGTTTTATTAGGAACGTGCCATTTATTACAATGTTTTTAGATGACTATATTGATAGTTGTAATGAATACAATTTAATATTCATAAAATCACAGTGTGGCCTTCTACATGCTAATAGCACAAGCAGTATAGTAAGTAGCTGGATATTGCAGCTTTATTCTATTCACTTGGTTTTTTTACAAATTATCCACTATTTTTCTTTTACGCTCTCTTACTTTTTTCACACATTTTAAAGAAGCTGTTACTGTG
Source organism: Engystomops pustulosus (assembly GCA_019512145.1). NCBI lineage: Eukaryota > Metazoa > Chordata > Amphibia > Anura > Leptodactylidae > Engystomops > Engystomops pustulosus. Next base: position 58,604,516 of record CM033643.1, on the reverse strand, counting down.
TAACTAATGGTCTTGCCGGTTCGGAGTAAAGTGTCACTGACTTGTGAAACAGACATTGTGTAGCCCATGTAAGTGTACCAGAAACAAAGTGCTGATGAAGACTTAACATGGTGTGTCATCTTCTAATATTGGATAGTCAGTAAAGGTGTAATCCAGCATTATTAGAGTCCCTAAGAAACCAAGCTAGTGTCCTACATATCCACATTCATGCGCATACAATGTGATTTTTGTGGTCATTAGGTATATGTATGCAACATGATCTAAGGGTTTCTATTGCATCAAAGTTGAACTCATGTATTCCAATGGAAACCATTTTCTTAAGCTGTCTTTAGAAGGAGAACAGGGGATGTTTCCATAGGCAATTTCCATAATAGAAATTCTATCTTTAGTGGTTTTAGCCTAGACAAACCACATGTTCAGTGGGATTTTTTTGTAATATGCTGTCTAAATATATAGTCTGTTTTGTCTACGTTATTATTTTAGTTCTTTTATTTCTTCTTTACAGAAGTCTCTTTACACAGGGCGTGAAACATACTGCAATGGATACTGATAGACTTGACAGGACACCCCTCTTTACATAGAGAAATGTGCAGTTGACAACTGAACATCTTTTATGCTGCATAAGAGATGCGCTCAGCCACCAAAACAAGTGGTGGTGGTTAGCTGATTGTTTTGTCTGATAATATGGCACAGAAAATAAGTCTTAAATGGAGTCTGTTATTCCAAATGTCAATCACAATTAAAGCGGTGAAGATCCTAGAAGTATTTGTGGCTGTCTGTAAGCCAAACAGGGACATTTGGACCCATACATCTAGCTCCTTGTCGGTTTGTGATCAAAAAGTATTGTTTGGCTTTGGAGGCCTTTGTGACCAGACAGATTTCCTTTAAATGGAGTCTACAATTTCCCAAATCATGATAAAAATAGATATAGAAATGTAATGTAGAAATGCAATGCATGAATGTAAGGGGTGTGGTTTACCTCCTTTGCATCTGATTTCTGGTTCAGGGGTAGAAATGGCCACACCTTGGTATACTAGGAAGCTTGTTCAAATAAAGAAGACAAAACTGAATATTCAATACAATTAGAAATCTCTGGGAAACTGGAAACGTATATACTGTATATAAAGCTTATTGAGTCCCCTATACAATGCTGTTTTGTGATTAGTAGCTCATTTTTTATGTTTTCACAATGATCAGATTAGAAATATATTTCCCCTTATCAGAAAGTTAAGGTGTTAATAGCACACCTTTCCGCTCTCCTAAGCTTTCTATGTCCTTCCAGGCAAAATCGGAGACCTCTCACAGTCACAGAAGACCGGGCAAATTTGTGGATTTTTATGTCTGTACATGCCCTGAAAATGCATGTCTGACATATTTCGTGCCCTTGCCCCCAACAGAGGTGTTTAGTGGCGCCTCCTTAAAATCCCTCAACATGTTTTTAAAATGTGGTGAAGTATGCATATTAAAATCATAGCTTTTATGTTACTGTTCTTCCCCTATTTTAATGGAAGCTTATGCTTAGGAAATTTTGTCAGGGGTTCCACTGCCATCATTTACACACTTCTACTAGTGAACAGATGATTAACCTGTCAAGTGACCTGACATTTACCTTTGTGCAACAGTAATATGATTGGTCATAACACTAAATATTTGCCTTAAACTTCATTAGTGACAGGATAAATTAGTCAGGCTCATTCATTCATAAAAAAAAAATCCAATTAAAAACTTCAATGTAATATTATCTAAACATCAGAACAATCATTTTATGTGATTTTATAATGCTACTAGCTGTAGCTCCCAGCATTGCCCGGGATAGTAAATATCTGCTCTTAGCTGTAACAAGGTAGAATGGGTTAACAAAAATATTTTCTATGTATCTATAGACTGTCTCAGACTGTCCTTGACTGTCTCTATCACTGACCATCTCTTTCAGTGACTGTGTGTCTCGGGCACTCTCATTTCAGTGACTGTCTGTCTTGGGCACTCTCATTCCAGTGACTGTCTGTCTCGGGCACTCTCATTCCAGTGACTGTCTGTCTGAGGCACTCTCATTCCAGTGACTGTCTGTCTCGGGTACTCTTATTCCAGTGACTGTGTGTCTTGGGCACTCTCATTGCAGCGACTGCCTGTCTCGGACACTCTCATTGTAATGACTGTTGGTCTTGGGCACTCTCATTCCAGCGACTGTTGGTCTTTTGCACTTTCATTCCTGTGACTGTCTGTGTCTCTCTCACTTTGTCTATGGAGCGTCTGAGAGCAGAACTGCTCTAGTTGCCCATATCAACCAATCAGAGCTCAAGTTTCATTGTTGTACAGCATTTAAAATTACATTCAATTATAAAATTATGGCTTATCTCTGATTGGCTTTCACTGGCAACTGGAAAAGTTTTACCTCAGACATTTCTGATAAATCTGCCTAATCTCTGTATCCCTATCCAGCTTACCACACACATAAGTGTCTTGCCTTATTGCCTATAGTAACCAATCAAAGCTCAGAGCTCATATTAATAACTGGTGGCAGAACAGCAGCCAATCATGGCTCAGCTTCCACTGCCACAGCAGCAGAAGCAGAAAATGGCTCCAGTATATGGTGGGTAATAAGTGGATTTTGGAAAACGTGGGGTGAAAATTTAAGCTCAAAACGGTCTAAGAAGTTACCAGAGTCACAGGCAAAAACTGTGCAAAATTTGGTCATTGTAAATGCGACAGTGCAGATTCTTAGAGACTACTAGCTACTGACAATATAAGGTCTTTATAGCAGAGCTGATTGAGAGTGTTATAGATGAGATAGTAGTGCTGAGTGTGTCATTGTGTCTTATATCCATCTCATGTCTTAATAAAAGTGTAGATAAACCCTGTACCCTTATAATCTAAGCACATTACTAGGGGATTAAAATTTGAGAACTTTCTTTCATGGCCAAACCTCTTCCTGTCATACAACAGGGAGCTTCAGTGTTTACTTCCTGAAGATTAACACTGGTACACTGGTCTATGGTCATGTGATGTCACACAGCTGCACAGCTTGTTATAACAAACAGTGTAAGCTGTGTGATGCTAATAAGCCGTGCACCTGTGACCGGTGTTCATATACAAGATGTGAACAATGCAGCTTCCTGTTGCATGACAGCAAGAGGAGATCTAAAAACCCATGAAAAATTGATACAGAAAGTATATTGGAAAATTGAATAACTTTTGTAACACAAACTGTGTATAAAGTGGATAACTTCTTTAAGACATTGATAAATGTTACAGCTTCCTATATAAGAGGCAAATGAGAAAGAATTATAATGAAAGTCTTACCACAAAACAGAACAGTGTCTGTAGCGCTTATAAATATTCATACATTTGTGGGACATTAGAAACTAGTTCATATATTTGTCAGAACTCGCAAATTGTACTGATGGGATCAGGTTTCAGGCTTCTTGCTGGAATACCACACCCAGAGCTGCCTGTGATTGACAGCTCCATTTCTGATCCTGGGAAAGCTGGGTGTGTCTTTGTAATCGTTTTGCCTACAGCTGCGGTTTGAGTGATGGACGGCTGAGCCAGTCAGTGCTGGAGGTAGTGTCCATTACTGCTTTATATTCTGCCCAGCCCTTCATTTGGTGCTGGTTATTGCAGTCTATCTGTGTATCTAGTGCTCTTGCTATTGTGTTTCTTTCTACTCTGTCTATTGACTTCTGCTTTGCCTACTGACCATTCTATTTGCTATACGAATCTGTACCTTTGCCGCCATCTTCGTTTTGACCGGTTTGTTTGACTTCGCTTGTCTGTCTGTATCTGTTGTTTGTCCCTCAGTATCGTTTACCTCCTAGTGTGACCCCACCTTCCTGTCTGTCTTGTGTCAGTTTCTGTTACCAGTGTGAACACTGACCTATATCTGTATTCCGGTTACCTGTCCCCTCCACCATCCAGCAGCTGCCAGATGAAGTAGGTTTTCCTGTCTTCTTGTAGGGTCACTCAGGGACCGTCAGATAGGTTCCTGATAGTGGGTTCGCCCTTGTCAGGGCGGTCTATCTGCTTTAGGCAGGGCCTTAGCCTGCAGGGACATCACAGGGTGAGTTCACCACCACCTACCTAGTCTGACAGCTAGCACCAAGCCTGGTTGTGGTTGCATGGTTTGCTGGACAGGTATTCACAATATTCTAGTATAGCTGAACCAGAACAGTAGACCATGCTTTCCCTTGTCTTACACTGATTATCATTTGTTTGAATGGCTGCCAGATACATGTACTACCGCAACCTCTTATTTCCAAACAACACAACAACATATAAAAGGTTCCCGCCCATTTGGCTACTATGAGCCAGAGCAAAGCCTCAGTGACAAACCCCAAAATGATCAATTATTTAATAATTTGTACTTTGTGACAGGTTCTTATTACGTAGCAGGAATAATTGACTAAAGCTGCAATTTCCAGAGATTTGCAGTGACATCAAACCATTTCCGTTTTTAATAATGTTTTATTTGCAATCTCTGGCATCGCTTCTATACAGATAACACAAGGCTTTGTTAGTTTTGCAAACAGGAAGTATATGTCTCCATAGGGCTGCATTACAATATAACTGAGACTATATACTGCAACAGTATTATAGATATAATGTAAAATTAAATAAGCAGATGATGTCATTTTTTATTCTTCTTAATTAGCTTGGCTTTGTTACTGATCCCAACTAACTATCTTCTAATGAGACCAAGAACATTTTTATTGGTTTACAATACATCATTAACGGTTTCGTGCACAAATCCTACTGTTTAGTGTCTGCTGCCCCTGACAGATCCATGTGCTAAAAACATACACAAGTAGGCAAACATGTAGGTATAAATAGTTTCCCGGTAGCCAAATGACAAATGTAATATGTTTCTGAATACTTGCACATTCGTCATTGACATCGTAGGTTAAGGATTATTTTAGCAGTTACCCTGGAAAGATTCATGCTAGATAAATTAATGAAATGATAAAGAACTAGAAATGTATTATTTGTACTTTAAATATCCATAATGTTTCCATCACTATGTTCTTCCCAGAGCAGTGGACTGAAGCCTGCATCAAAATGAAGACAATACAGAGTCTAAAAAAATCCAAGAAGAAATAAATTAATTCAGTGACTTGAAACAATTTACCCAAAATAATGGATAAGGAAATAATAAATTTGACCTGTTTGTATATTCTAACACAAAATATAAAAGAGAATATATCAATATCACAACACAGTTATGGCTTATGTGGGATTCACATCTACTGTATCTTCTGATCCCTGCACCAAACCGAAGTGCAGAATGAATGCAGACTTGAGTGCACATTTTTGTGTCTTTCTTTTATGTATTTAAGGAAATAAGGGGTTGTCAAAGGGGTTTGTCCACTTTCAAAAAATTATTTATATTCCCAAAACCCAAAAATCCAGAGTTAACAGCAGATCTGAGAGATGGAACCGACATTAGTTATGTAGGAATACTGGGGAAGGTCTTATCAGTTTTAAAAGACTAACCTGTCATCAGGGTTTTTTTGCGGACACATAGGGCCACAAGTATCATAGTTTGGTCTCTCTGAGGTGAATTTATTTATCATACGCTGGCGCTCGTGCGCCAGAGTATGATAGCCCCGCCGCTGCATGTTCGCAGTGGGATACCGCTTCCGCTTCTTGATGTATCGGGGCAGGTCCTGGTGTAGAAAAAAACACATCCGGCGACTTTTCACATATGAAAAGTCGCCGGTGGCAGCGAGTGCGCAGGCGCGGGGACAGTCCTGATAAATATGCCCCATTTGGCGGCTAGTTTTTGCACCTTATGCATGATCCTGTCTTTTTACTTCTGATACATGTTCAGTTTTTCCTATCCTGGCAGGCGCAAATTTTGGCTTCTTTTTGAGACTTTTTGTTGCAAATGTCTCAAATCCACATGGACACAAGTCACGTGAGGGGGTTATATCCAGGAGTGGACACAAGCCATGTGGGGGGGGGGTTATATACAGGAGAGGACACAAGCCATGTGAGGGGGTTCTATACAGGAGTGGACACTACTGTTAATTTTGGATTTAACATTTTGTATTTTTAATGCATTTTGAAACTAATTACAACAGCTGTGGAGAGTAGATTTTCCTAATTACATCATTGCTAATATTTGAATTTACAAAATGCATAGTAAACGCAATGTTAACACACGTGTTAACATTGCGTTTATATTGCGTTTTGTAAACGCAAATGTTAACCGTTATGAAATAAGGCAAATCACCTCTCCTCAGCTGTTGTAATTGGTTTCAAAATGCATTAAAAACGCAAATAAATCGCTACGTGTGACCTCACCCTTCAAAATAACCAATACATTTTTAAAAAATGTAAATGCAAAGTTGACAAAAGAGGTTACTGTGCAAAATTTTAAACAGTTAAAGCTTGTAAAATTATTCCAATTTACATGTTAAAATAGGGTCCTTGAAAAAAAACATTTCTTTGCACCTGCCCTGGACCAGGGGCAGATTTGCGTCAAAAAAGTTGCAAAAATGGTGCAAAAAAGTGAAACCTAAGTGAAATGTCGCACAGAACATCTGGGAAAAAAGACGCAAAGTTAAAAGTCGCAAAAATGGTGCAAAAACGTCAAAATTCGCTAAAATTAGACAATTTGCCTAGCTGAAATAATGATACATGTCTCCCATAGACTTCTATTGCCTTCCGTGTTCCACATCGGTGAAAGACTATGGACTGGCTACAATTTTTTTCCCCAAGGAAAACGCATCAGTGAAAAAAAAGAAATCAATGGCTCAATGAAAATCACTGAACCACGTAAATATGAAAAACAACACAAATGTGAAAGGGCCTTCATTTATTTGTGTTTTGTATGGATTGGAGACCATGTTTCAGTCTGTGCATTGATATTCTCATCTCACATAATTCTATAATTATGTCATATGTATAGTAAACCCATATGCTGTAGAGAGATTACCCAAGTTTGCCTCTTGGTACACAAAACATACAATAATAACATACAACTGCTAATAACAAAAGGAAATATACTGTGTACAGTATTTCAATACACAGTGCAAATTACAGTATAAAGTAGCAATTCACAATAAGAATAATCATTTTTGTATTTATTGGCCATACACATTGAGAGGACTCACTCTGAGTCTGAAGAGCAATTCACACCCATAATGGTTTTACATAGCCAATAAATGTGATGGGCATGTAAAAAAAGCATTAATTGAGGTCTTACTGTGTATTTGTATATGCTGGATTCATTATGAACACAGGTCGCTTCTCTGTACAGGTCGCTATGTGTATGATAAGAGGTGTGCTCCTTATCATTTCCCCCATTCCTACCGAGCAACGCTACCCCTCGTCATTTAGCATTGTCAAGTATTACAGTTCTACCCTGTGAGGGCTTGAAATGCCTCAAAATATTATGCAGTTCTCTATGTACAAACAGTCTGACATATACAATATATATACTGTACATATACTGTAACATTGTGTGGACACAAATCATCATATGTCTACATCATGCTCCTAAATCAATATTCGTCCCCCAATCTATTATCAGAGATATTAGCGTCCTAAGCAAATAGTAGGGATACAAGTTATCAAGTAGTAAGTTTAATGTATTAACCCTTTAAGGACGCAGGGTTTTTCGGCTCATTTCTCGCTATCCAACTTCAAAAATCCATAACTTTTTCATTTTTACGTGTACAGACCTGTGTGAGGGCTTATTTTGTGCGTAACAAATTTTACTTTCCCGTAATGTTATTTATTTTAACATGCCATGTACTGCGAAGCCACTGGCTCATTGTAACGAATCTGCAGATGCCAGATAGTCTCGGGTCAAACGAAGACCCGAGGCTACCATGGCAACCAATCGCCGCCCCCCCGAAGACGATCAGGGGCGTGGCGATTGCAAAAAAGATGGCATTATATTTTGATAGATCAGACATTTTCGAACGCGGAGTTACCTAACATGTTTGATTTTTACTGTTTGATTCTATTCATATCACTTCTAGGCAATGGGGGGTGATTTTAACTTTTAGGTTTACGTTATTAGCTACAGTATATGCCATATTTGGAGGTTGTACTTGAATTGTGTTTGGAAATGCATTTCATTACATTAGTCAAGTGCAGCTTGTGAACCTGACGTTAGACCCCATGCACACAAACATGGTGCCACAAGCTAGCCGTGGCACCATAGGTTTATTTTGCGTGGTCACAGTGCAGTGAGGCACAGCGCTTGCACCGTGTCTCACCTAACCATGAGACACACGTGAGCGTTCAGTTCCTTTGGTAGTTTCTCTGTTTGGGGCCTATATTGTAGAAATTGTCACATGCACGAGGCCTTAGTCTGCGTTCACATCATGGGGGAGATGTGTCAAAAGTGTCTGAGAAAATAGCTGTTTACAAAAGGAATCACCATATCTGATTGGCTGATGTACTAGTATATCACAAGGGAATTTTCGCAGCCTTATATTGTACATGCAATATTTCCTCTGAGCAGTAGGTGGGCCCCCAGAATCAACTTTACTGGTGGGCCCTAGGCCCGCCAGTCCGACCCTGTCCATAGGTACCAGATATGATTCTGGACTCTGCTTGTTATGGAGGCAGAAAATTGCTGTTACTGAGGTGCAGCCACATCTCACGAATAATCTAGTGACCTACTGTAGGGTCCTGCGAGTCGCCACCTCCCTGTGGACTGATGTCCCGCTGAGAGGTGAGAAGTCCAAACCTCCAGAGACGGAACACTCGCCTGACGCCAGCACAAGGCTCTAAATAGTTCTTATAATAATGACTACTGAAAAGTGATGTCTACAGATCTAGAGGTCCCATGATATTATAATGAGGAGCCTCTGCTGTGCTCATGGCTCAGAAAATGCCTTCCTACATCTCATTGACCATTGTAACGAGCGCAGAAGCTGAGACACTGAGGAAAAGCCCAAAATCAATGAGGAGAACCCAGAATCAAACCTCTTAACAGATGCTGTAAAAAAAATTACCTTAATTTCAATGGGATTTATATCGGATATGTCCAACTTCAGTTTTTTACTTTTTTAAGCTGATGGTAGAAACAGAAAAGCTGACGGTAGTGTAAACTTAGTCTTAGCATGCTATATGGCATGTAGAGATGAGCGAGCACTAAAATGCTCGGGTACTCGTTATTCGAGACGAACTTTTCCCGATGCTCGAGTGCTCGTCTCGAATAACGAGCCCCATTGAAGTCAATGGGAGACTCGAGCATTTTTCAAGGGGACCAAGGCTCTGCACAGGGAAGCTTGGCCAAACACCTGGGAACCTCAGAAAAGGATGGAAACACCACGGAAATGGACAGGAAACAGCAGGGGCAGCATGCATGGATGCCTCTGAGGCTGCATAATCGCACCATTATGCCAAAACTATGGGCTACAGCATGGCCATGACAGAGTGACAGAATGAAGCTAGATAGCATCTAAAACATCCAATAATTGACCCTGACACTATAGGGGACGGCATGCAGAGGCAGCGGCAGCAGCGGCAGGCTAGAGAGTGGCATGGCGACATACCCTAAATGGACTCAGGCTTCAAACCAATGGGTGGCAGAGAGGAACCAAAGGAGGTGAGCAAGAAGCGCTCAAATAATATCGGTACATGATAAAAGTTTGCCAGTATATTTTGTGGATTACACAGCAGGGTGGCGACAAAGTTAACATGGAAGCCATGAAAACAACCCAAAATTCTGCCTGACACAGCTCGTTTGATAAGGGGACCATGTATGGAGGCAGTGAACTAGTAGTAGATTAAAGGTGCTGCAGTTAAAACTATGTTAGTTGGATCTTGGCATGGAGCTGGCGCTCCGCTGCCAGGCGAGCTTTCGCCAATCCAAGCCCCTGTCTCTAGGCTACTCCCCAAACAGCACTTCTAAGAACCTTTTGTATAAGATCAAGTGTAGTAGCGTTCTTATAAGTTTAGGATATGGCGGGTGAGGGGAATGTAAACAGAAGCGCAAGAAGCGCTGAAATAATATCTCCCCTCACTGGCCTGACTGTCCATTTCCTCCTCCTCCAACTCCTCTTCTTCTGCCCATACACGCTGAACAGTGAAGGACTCAACAATGGTCCCCTCTTGTGTCTCGCCAACATTCTCCTCCTCTTCCTCCTCATCCTCCTCCACCTCCACCTCCTCCGATATGCGCTGAGAAACAGACCTAAGGGTGCTTTGGCTATCAACAAGGGAATCTTCTTCCCCCGTCTCTTGTGACGAGCGCAAAGCTTCCGACTTCATGCTGATCAGAGAGTTTTTCAACAGGCCAAGCAGCGGGATGGTGAGGCTGATGATGGCGGCATCGCCACTGACCATCTGTGTTGACTCCTCAAAGTTACTCAGCACCTGACAGATATCAGACATCCACGTCCACTCCTCATTGTAGACTTGAGGAAGCTGACTGACCTGACTACCAGTTCTGGTGGAAGTTGACATCTGGCAGTCTACAATCGCTCGGCGCTGCTGGTAAACTCTGGATAACATGGTCAGTGTTGAATTCCACCTCGTGGGCACGTCGCACAACAGTCGGTGAGCGGGCAGTTGGAGGCGGCGCTGCGCTGCCCTGAGAGTGGCAGCATCTGGTTTAGACATTCATTGATGTCCTCCATTTTTGGATGGCAAAAGTTACGGAGCTTGAAGTACTTTTTGTACTATTTGAAAAAAAAAGAATCATAATGGATGATGCCTTCCTGACCATAACAAGTGACATTAAGTTATCTTTTTTTTAGATGAAGAAATAGAGAGATTAAGATAGACAGAAATATTGAATATATAGATGATGAATAGAATATAGAAAATCATGAGGTATAGAGAGAAAGATAGGAGGGAAATAGAAATGAGAGATCATAGGTATATAGGTAGTTAAGAAATAAGAAATCACTATGTAGGTGGTAGAAGACACAGCATGCCTAGCCAGAAGGTACGGCAGAGGGATACAAACCTCAATGACTCAGGCCCGAAATGTACTGTATAGGAACCGAACAGCAGCCGCAATCTAAGCAACAGAAGGTGCTGACAAAAAGTGAGGAATAAAGAAACAAATGCCCAAAAATGTCTAAGCCCGAATGTACTACATGAGAATAGAAGAACGCAGCTAGCCAAAGGTACGAAAAAAAGGATGCAGAGGACAAAAATACAGTAAACCGATCATCTAGCACCAATCACAAAGGGGGACTGCCAATGAGTATCAGCACAAAGACCACACTCATGCGTACTATACAGAAAAACGACCTTCACTGCACTAGAGAGAAGAAACTTGCCTGCTAGCAGAAGGTCTGCATGAGGAATAGCAAGAAAGCATCATGCGAGCCAAGAGGTTCTCGAAGGATGAAGAACATCAATGCTAGCCAAAGGTGCTGCAGAGAACTCAGTAAGAAAACAAATAAAACAATCTAGCCCAAAGGTGCGCATGAAGAATAGAAGGAAACAATCATGCATGCCAAAGTTCCTGAATGGGAAGTGAAGAAAAACATCATGCAAAACACATAGCCAGAATGTTACGGCAGAGATGGAAGACACACTCATGCTACCAAGACTGGGGATACTCATCTCGAAGAATCCTCGTACTCGGCACACATGACTCCTCCAACTGCACACAATTAGGCCCGCAAGAAACAACAAATAACTGAAAACATCACAAAACAAACAACTCATAGCTACCAGAAGGACTGATGGAAATAGAAGAACAGCATGATAAGACCGAGGTACTGCAGAGGAAAGAACATCAAATCAGCTAGCCAAATGTACTGCAAGAGATAGAATCAACCTCAGGCTAGCCGAGGTACTGCAATGAGAATAAAAAGAAACAGCCTCAAGCCAAAGGTGCTTGCATGAGGAATAGAAGAGATCATGCTAACAGAGGTACTGCTGGAATAGAAGAAACATCATGCTAAGCAGAAGGTGCGCATGAGAATAGAAGAACATCAATGCTGGCCAGAAATGTACTGCTAGAATAGAAAAACATCATGCTAGCCAGAAGGTGCTGCATAGAATAGAGAACATTCATGCTAGCCAGAATGTACTGTGAGGAATAAGAAAATATGCTAGCCAGAATGTACTGCATGAGGAATAGAAGAAACATCATGCTAGCCAGAAAGTACTGCATGAGGAATAGAAAAACAATCATGCGACCCGAATGTCTGCACGAGAATAGAAAAACTCATGCTAGCCAGAAGGTGCTGCATGAGGAATAGAAGAAACATCATGCTAGCCAGAAGTGCTTCTGAGGATAGAAGAAACATCTGCTAGCCCGAAAGGTTAACTCTGAGGAATAGAAGAACATCCCAGCTAGCCAAAGGTGTTCTGCATAAGGAATGAAAAACAGCATGCAGCCAGAAAGTGCTGCATGAGGTTATAAGAAGAAACCTCATGCTAGCCAGGAATGTACTGCATGAGAATAGAAGAAACATCATGCGAGCCCAGAAGGTAAACTGCATGAAGAATGAAGAAACATCAGGCTACCAAAAGTACTGCATGATGAATAGAAAACATCATGCTAAGCCGAATATGCATGAGGAATAGACGACCTCATGCTAGCCAGAAAGAATGCATGAGAATAGAAAACCTCATGCTAAGCCAAAGTTCTGCATGAGGAATGAAGAAACATCATGCTAGCAGAAGGCTGCATGGGAGGAATAGAAAAACTCATCTAGCCAGAAGGTACTGCATGAGGAAAATAGAAGAAACATCATGCCTGCCAAAGGTACTGCCTGAGGAATAGAAAAACATCATGCTAGCCAGAAGGTACTGCATGAGGAATAGAAGGAAAATCATGCTAGCCAGAATGTACCTGCATGAGGACTAGAACTAACATCATGCTAGCCAGAAGGTTCTGCATGAGGAATAGAAGAAACATCATGCTAGCCAGAAGGTGCTTCATGAGGAATAGAAGAAACATCATGCTAGCCAGAATGTATTGGATTCAACAGCAGCAATAAGCATCAATGAAAAAGTAAAGGTGCTCAGCTTTCAGATTGTTTCATATTAAACAACTCCATGTAGGGAGATTAGCACTCCCACACCCATCACTGGCTACGTGAGCTTGCAATGAGCTGATGTTCAAGGATAAATGTTCTCTCCGCATTATCCAGCTACTCAAAAGATGTACACAGACACTACAGTATTACATAACAAACTATATGTTTACTGGAACTCTGCAGAAATTGACCGTAAATCCTACAATGTGCCAATGTTCTCATTTCCTTATGTCACACATATAATAAGACCTCATATACATTTATCCCCTCTGTAAGGTCAATGATGTCTCATGGGCATCCAAACAGGGGTTTAGGTAATCTGGATTCCTCCTCAGCTGTAATAATTTAATTATAGTGGTGGTTGAGCTGCTGCATAGATTATGTATAGAACATGGGGCAGGCTTCACCACAAACTTCTTGTAAATGCAGGTTTACTTGGATTTAAAACCAGAATCCCAGTTTACAAGGTTACAGGGTTCTTTTCTTCTCCCTGTTTGGTGCCACTGTGGGAAATCATTATAAGTCAAGATATAAAGTCTTAGTGTGACAAAACTACTTGAAAACATTATTCATCAACCTGAAATACATCTGAAGAAAAAGAAAAATATATAAAAAAAAGATGAATGCAATAAACTCAAGCATGATGTTGTCCTGTTTATTTATTAACCCCTTAACGCTCTGCGCCGTAGCTCTGCGGCGCAGAGGTATGAGGGATGTATGAAAAGGGCTCACGGCTTGAGTCCTCTTTCAATCAGAGGGGGGGTTTGTTGCATATTGGCTGCCAACCCCCACCGCTAATAGCGGCTATTAACCCTTTCAACGCCTCGGCAAAGTCGGCGCCCGCCACTTTTTTTCCGACTCGTGCCCCGAACGTCATGCGGTGGGCGGTGATCGTTGCCATGGAGCCTCGGGTCGTCTTTGACCCGAGACTATCTGCATCTGCAGATTTTCGTTACAATGAGCCACAGGCTCATTTAATGAAAATGTCTGCAAAAATGCCATATCTTGCAATACAGAAAATTTGCAGTATAGGTAAGATCCTATCAGACTATCTAGGTCATGGAACCCTAGATGGGCTAAAAAAATAGTAAAAAAAAAAAAATTAAAAAAAGTTTTAAAAAATAAAAAAAATTAATAAATATGAAAAGTTCAAATCACCCCCCTTTCACTAAACGGATAATAAAACATAATAAACATTAATCATCACAAACATAATTAGGATCCGCCGTCCCAAAATGCCCGATCCCTATCAAATTAAAACCACGCCAAATGTCCGAATGCGACCTTTTACAAACCGTTTTACATAATATAAACATGAAATAAAATGGAATCGACAAGTCGCACACACCTCAGAATGGTAGCAATGAAAACGTCGCCTCATTTCGCAAAAAATTACCCCTACACATCTCCGGTCGCCAAAGTTATGAAAAATTATTAGCGTCAGAAGATGTAAAATTTTTTTTTCTTTTTTTTTGTTCACATTCTTTGTTTTGAAATGTTTAAACACAATAACCCTGTATACTTTGGTAGCACCGCTATTGCATGCACCGAACCACAGAATAAGTCGGTTTTATTTGGATCTAAGAGTGAAAGTCGTAAAAATGATCCCCACAAGAACGTTACGCCCGTGCGGTTTTTTTTTTTCATTTTTCCCAACATTTGGAATTTTTTTTCAGCTTCGCAGTACATGGCATGTTAAAATAAATAACATTAGCGTAAAGTAAAATTGTTACTCACAAACTAAGCCCCTCACACAGTTCTGTACACACTAAAAATGAAAAAGTTTATTGATTTTTTTTGAAGTTGGATAGCGAGAAATGAGCCTAAAAACCCTGCGTCCTTAAAGGGTTTTAATACTTAAATTACTACTTGATAACTTGTATCCCTACTATTTGTTAGGACGCTAATATCTCTGATACTAGATTGGGGGACGAATATTGCAGTTTAGGATCATGATGTAGACATTGATGATTGGGTCCACACAATGTTTCAGTATATGTACAGTCTATATATTGTATTGTCAGACGTTTTTTTGTACTATAGAAACTGCATAATAGTTAGAAGGCATTTCAACCCCTCACGGTAGAGCTGTAATACTTGACAATGCTAAATGATGAGGGGTACGTTTCTCGGTAGTATGTGGAAATGATAATGAGCACCCCTCTTATCATACAACTACACCTGTACCAGAGAAGCGCCTTGTTCAGCATATCCAGCATATAAAATCCCAGTAAACCTCAATTATGCTGTGTTTACATGCCATCACATTTATTGGCTATGGTAAATTACAACCATTATGGGTGTGAATTTGCTCCCTTCAAACTCAAGTGATCCTCTCATGTGTAATAGGCCAATAATACAAAATGATTATTCTTATTGTTATTGCATACTTTATACTGTATTTTGCACTGTGTTTGGAAAATACGTACACATTCTATTATCCTTTTGTTAGTAGCAGTTGTAATGTTATTATGTCTGTTGTTGTGTACCAAGAGGCAATTTGGATAATCTCTCTACAACATATGGGTTTACTATACAGAAGACATAAATAATAGAATTATGTGAGATGAAATATCAAGGCACAGACGGAAACATGGTCTCCCAATCCACACAAAACACAATAAAGAAATGCCCTTTCACATTTGTGTTGTTTTTCATATTTATCCGTGTTCGTGATTTTCATTGACCAGTGATTTCTTTTTTTTTTTCACTTGATTGCGGTTTCTTGGGAAAAAAATTGTGCCAGTCCATAGTCTTTCACCGATGTTGGAACAACGGAATGCAATAAGAATTCTATGGGAGCAGTATCTTATTTTCGCTAGGCAAATTGTCCTAAGTTTAGCGATATTTTGACCGTTTTTTGCCCATTTTTGCGCTTTTAATTTGGCGTCTTTTTTCCCGATGTTCTGTGCGCCATTTCACTTAGGTTCACTTTTTTTGCGGCCATTTTTGCAACTTTGTGCGCAAATCGGCGCCCTGGTCCAGGGCAGGTGCCAAAGAAATTTTTTTTGTCAAGGACCTCCTATTTAACATGTAAATGGAATAATTTACAGCGACTAAAAAACATAGTCAATGTGGAAAAAATTGTTGACACGCAGTACGCTGCTTTTGTCACCGGTTTCCAATAATTAACATTTTTGTTAAACGTGTAGTGTTTATTTGAAGGGTGGAGGTCCCGTAAGCGATTTATGTGCCGTTTTTTATTCATTTGAAACCAATTACACGCTAGGAGAGGTGATTTGGCCTTATTTCATAACGTGTTAACATTTTCGTTTAACAAAACGCAATATAACGCATGTTTAACACGTGTGTTTAACATTGCGTTTACTATGCATTTTTGTAAATTCAAATATTAGCAAATGAGTAATTAGGAAAATCTACTCTCCACAGCTGTTGTAATTAGTTTCAAATGCATTCAAAATACAAGAATGTTAACTCCAAACTTTAACAGTAGTGTCCACTCCTGTAATAGACCCCCCTCACATGGCTGTGTCCCTCTCCTGTATATACCCCCCCCCACATGCTTTGTCCCTCCGGATCTAACCCCTCACCTGCTTGTGTCCATGTTGATTGAGACATTTGCAACACAAAGTCTCAACAGACCAAATGCGCGGCTGCCAGGATGAAAACTGAACATGTATCAAGTAAAAGACGGATCATGCAAAGGTGCAAAAACTAGCCGCCAAGGGGGCATATTACAGGACTGTCCCCGCGCCTGCGCACACCTCGCTGCACCGCGACTTTTTCATATTGAAAAGTCCGCCGGATGTGTTTTTTTTCTACACACCAGGCCCTCCCGATACATCAAGAAGCGGAAGCCTCTTGATGTTCCCGCTGGCAACAGCAGTCGGCGGGGCTATCTAACTCTGGCGGCACGAGTGCCAGCCGTTATAATATGCCCCAATGTCTCTAAAATCATTCACCTCAGAGAGACCAAACTATGAAACTGTGGCCCGATTGTCCGCTAACAAACCCCTGATGACGGTTAGTCTTTAAAACTGATAAGAAACGTCCCCCAGTATTCCTACATAACTAACTCGGTTCCCCATCTCTCAGATCTGCTGTTATACTCTGGACTTTTTGGTTTTTGGGGAAGATAATAATTTTTTTGAAAGTGGACCAACCCCTTGACCACCCCCTTATTTCCTTAATCATAAAAAAAGACAAAACAAAAATGTGCACTCAGTCGGGCATTCATTTCTGGCACTTTTCGGTTTTGTGCAGGGATCAGAGATACAGTAGATGTGAATCCCACATAAGCCATAACTGTTTTTGAATATGATATATTCTCTTTTATATTTTGTGTTGAACATACAAACAGGTCAAATTTATTATTTCCTTATCCATTCATTTTTGGTTAAATTGTTTAAGTCACGAATGAAATTTATTTCTTCTGGATTTTTTAGACTCTTATTGTCCTCATTTTGAGGCGCTGCATTCCACTGCTCTGGGAAGAACAAGTGATGGAAACATTATGGATATTTAAGTACAAATAAACCATTTCTAAGTTCTTTATCATTTCATTCATTTATCTAGCATGAATCTTTCCAGGTAATCTGCTAAAGAATCACTGTACCCTACGATGGTCAAAAGTGACTAATATCTAACAGATGCTGTAAAAAAAATTACCTTAATTTCAATGGGATTTATAACGGATATGTTCAACTTCAGTTTTTTACTTTTTTAAGCTGATGGTAGAAACAGAAAAGCTGACGGTAGTGTAAACTTAGTCTTAGCATGCTATATGGCATGTAGTATATGGCATGGTTCTGATTATGCAAGATTTGGAAAATGCTTATATTAATTCATAATTTTTTCTAATTTCTACTCAGCAGAAGTCCAAAACAGTTTTGGTGGTAATTAGAGGAATCTATGCTGCCATGACATTTGCCACATAACACAAGTTTCAGCTTGGTTGATTCAAATACCATTCAGCTGTTCATGTGTAGGACTTCCACAGATCTGATATTGATTAAGTACACTGGCGTATGCTCAACCGGTCGTAGCTGGGCAAGGGCAAAAGGGAGGTACGCTGGAGAGGAGGAGGGATGAGGGATGCTCACCCCTAAATGGCCGCAAGCTTGTGGCTGTGTATATGCCCCCAGTTTGTCAGTGTGAATGCACCCTTATACTGGAAATCCCTTTGTACCATAGTAACTGCTTACTCCTCTTTTTGAACAAGAAAGAAGAGAGCTTTTGATATCAATTGTATTAATGTGCATAGTGGATGGTGGGTTTGGACTGTGGCAGATCAAAAAACTTGTCGGAGTAATTCCATCTAATAATTGCAGAACAGAGGTGATATCATAAAATGGAGTGTAGTCTAATTAATTTCTTCTTTATAGACCATTAAAATGCAGACATTTTGAGAGCCAGGGTTGTTTAATACCATGTTAGAAATCAGAAAGAAAGAAATAGGAACCTTAAATTGATACATGGCCAAAGTAGTCTGAGTTTACAAAGTTAAGTAGTTTTACTTCACTATTGTAGAATTAGAAGATGACTGCCTCCAGCCAGTTTCCATTTATATGAATATGGTTTTAAAGAAAGAATAATGATACAAAATACAATTTGCATAACGCTATATTCTGGTAGATATATAAAGATTTTTGTTTTATGGTTTAATTTACCAAATGTATAAAATTAGCATTTTACATACACTTCTGCTACCTGTAGGAATCATGCCAGGCATCACAGCATAGCGAGGTACGCCAGACAACATATTTTTTCCTACAATAAATCAATAACCCATTTGCCTCCCTTAGAAAATGTGTTTTTTCGTTAACACAAGCTAGGTTATAAATCTATTTTGCCATTACAGTTTCATTTAGCTGCTTGTTGTAATTCCGCTGTCATTTTTCACACAGGCCCACTGCTCTCTTTAAACATTTGAAGTGCTATAAACTTGAAATATATGATTGTTCCCTGTAAAACTGTATCTTTTTATTCAAAGCACAGGAGAATTGGAATAACTCACTAGAGAGACATTAAATAGAACTTTAATTAACTTTGGTGGTTTTCAAGTTGACTGGGAATCCAAATGGAAAAAAATATGGCCACCATTGACTTCATTTTGAAAGATTTAAAGTCATTTTAGTGGATTTATAGTGCAAAATATCATTGTTTACCTCTACTTGGTAAAGTACTTGAGTACATGAGGGCTAAGGTGGTATTTCATAGGTACATGATTCACAAACCATTGATTTGGATATTGTAATATTGTATGAATAAAGTTGGAATGTAATTTTTGGAAGAATGGTTGTGTTCTAATTTGGCATGTTATCGTATGAACTTATGACCAAAAGGCCCCTGCTGATCACAAGGATGGGAATCCTATCTGCCGCTCGATTTTTCTTTCTGATAATGTCTAAAGCCAGATATAGGCAGTTTATCAAGGCTTGTACTGGCGTACAAGCTTTTATAAGGTAGCAATTCTTGGCACATGGCCAGGGATTATGACTACCCCTACGTCCTAGCTATAGTCTGCTCCCATTCCTGGTGCATGCTATAGCATCATTCTGTAGCAGGCAGGTGTTGAATTGTCCAGTCACAAGGTGAGGCTCAAGATTTATAAAGAGGCCTTAGCCTCTTTATACATCGGTAGGGACCAAAAAGGTGGGGGAAACATCAAGTGTTGCCACACAATCCCCTCAAATATTGGAAAGGTATAGCCTGTCCATTGGAAACTTGGTACAAGCCCTTAAATTAGGTACATATTGCAAATAAATGATTCTATGACATCCTCACTTATTCATAACCCTAAAAATAAAACTCTATTACAAGGTGACAGTTGTTGATGGGTGCACCACCACCAACATTGTTCTTTTGGAAACCTGTAGCTTAGCAGTACCACTGTAGATACCTCTGCTCATGCATGAACTACACTGAAAAATACCTCTTTCTATTCTATTCTATTTTTAAGAAACTGCGGCCAAGAGTGAAAGTTTACTTTAAATGAATAGGGGCAAACTTGGCATAAATCGTAGGATATGAAGCTTAATTCTGCTACTGACAGAGATAAGCAACTGTTGCTTTAGGCAGAAAAATCTTGGAAAAGTAATATTCTGTTCTTATGGCTTATTCAGGAGAATAAGAATGTCATCTTAACCACACGGTAGCAATTTCTTGACCATTCTAAAGGTTGAATGACTGTGGCACAACTCTGTGGAACAAATTATAAAAAGAAGACACCTTTAAGCATTACAGATTAGGAATTAGAGCCAGTAGTTAATTAAAACAACCTTGTGTGCATGCTCAGCATGGCCCATTGTAAATACAACTATTGTACAGTATTATATGTTTTTCAGTTACTCTCATTTACACTGCTCTGATGTGCCAAAACCTAATTACTCTTATTATACTCTAATTATCCGTTTTGGTTTCGGCATTATTTTAGTCCCTCAATTACGTGCATCTGTAGAAGGCTGCAGCTGCAATTAACAGCTTCTTTACCGTTATTAAGCTCGGTACTGGCAAAAAGAAATGACTGCCACATAATCACATCAATAACTGTATTTGACTTGTAGCACAGAAAATACATTGATATGATTTGGATGTCTAATCGATTTTCACTGTGTTAATTATGATTTAGACTTATTTGGGGGCATTTATCAATATGGGAGGAGGCTAGCACTGGTAATGTGCTATATTTTTCAGTCGGATCTAAGTTGCACAACAGCAAGGGATTGGTGATTTGGCGCAGAAACCGAAAGGTTAAGAACTGACTCCACATTCAAGGAGGGGAAATAGATCTCCATAGACCATCTTGTAGCTGCTCTAATTGTGTGCCAAAAACTGAGTCACAAAAGGAGTGTCTGTGTGCCAAAAACTGAGTCACAAAAGGAGTGTCGTAAAATTCTGCCGCTATACTTCAAGAATAAGGCTTGTTTTCCATTGGAAGGCAATAATAACTTCCTGCTTTCCCTCATTATTTTCATTGAGAAAAGAATCAGTCAGTTGTATTCACACAGAATTTAGGTTATAGTTGTCCAACCATAAATGTCAAAAATGCAATGGGAAGCTGATTCTTGTTACTATTATAAGTAACAACATAACAACATAACATTTTGGTCAATAGTTTTCTTTTCCATTGACTAACTTTTATCATACCTTAAAATGCATAAATATATATATGAATGTTTATTTGAAAAACCAAAAAAGTTCCAATAAACAACACCATAAGGCTCCCTTCAATCGTGCTCAGCCTGTAGAAATGGACTGGATGGGAGTCTTTACATCATACAGAAATATGATGGACTCTCTATCTGCCGGCTGAACGGCAGCGCCAACACCAATACAAGACCTCCATCCACTGCACTGTGCTCAGTCTGATCTAACACCAGTCTTTTTCCCTGCGCCAAGCACATTTTTGTGCAGAGGGAGAGGGGGTAAGTCTAAGGAAGAACATGAAAATTAGCAGCATGTGTTCAACTTCTGCTGAATGGCCAAAATATGGAAATGGTATCTACTGCCGTTTAGGCCATGGGACACACAGTTAATGATTGCAGGATAGACACTGTGGGGGTAATTTATTGTTGGATATTTTTGTCTATGTTTGGCGTTGCTTGAGCGCAGTTGTGGTACAAATGCTGCTTTGTGACTTTATATTGCACAAAAGTCACTTTGACATAAAACCAAAGATTATTTGGGAATTTCTGTATATTCTGTAAAATTAAAACTTTCAGCATGTATGGGTGGAACACTTTGTTTGTCTGCCTTTTTTGGCCTTTGTATTGTTCTGTAACATCCATTATTTAATAGCTCCTATTACCCATTCATTTGCACTTTGCTAGACTGTTCTAAAATATTGTTAATGAAGTAAAGGAACAGGTAAAATCAAATGCCAAAAGACCAAATAAAACAACATCACTGCTTTGTGACTTTATATTGCACAAAAGTCACTTTGACATAAAACCTGCTTGCGCCAAATTCATTATTTGCCTAGAATAATTTCCACAATATGGCGCATATTTATGCAAGTCCCCATCCTGGTCTATGTTGAGAGCTTTGATGGTTTTATTGCAACTTTTAATGCCAATGTTTCAAACAACACACAGCAAATAACACTGGCAGCAGATTTATCAAGGGCCAAAGCCACTTTAGTAAATCTGACTGCAGCGGAATTTCAAAAACAGACATTTTCCACAATATGGCGCATATTTATGCAAGTCCCCATCCTGGTCTATGTTGAGAGCTTTGATGGTTTTATTGCAACTTTTAATGCCAATGTTTCAAACAACACACAGCAAAAAACACTGGCAGCAGATTTATCAAGGGCCAAAGCCACTTTAGTAAATCTGACTGCAGCGGAATTTCAAAAACAGACATGGGGGACATTTAGCGAGTGTGCAGGCGTGGGGACAGTAACGCCTAGTGCTGGCCCACTTCCGTCTGGCCGCACCCTCCACTTGGCTGACCGTGCCCTCCCTTCACTCCCCACTGGCGTGAAGTTGGCAGATTGGGGTCAATAATCGCAAGTGCTCACAATGAACTAGCATTTGCGATTATTTTTGATATACGAAGCCGGTCTAATGATAAATTCCCCCATTTGAAACTGGTGGCTGTTAACCTCTAACCATTTATACAAATCACATTCACATGCTTTCTAATACCTGATTAGATCGTGTGCAACACAATCCCCTGTTAAATACCTGTCACCTGTGAAAAACCGAAAACGTTGGAAAATCCGACTAAAGTGCATCCGCGGACCCTTGGTAAATAAGCCCCATTGTGTTTAAGTCTCCAACATGCCAATAAGTGCTTCAGATTCTCATTGAACACGCCCCATGGCTGAGAGAAAACCCAGCAGAAACCTGTAATTTTTTTCGCTTTTGTTTGCTATATTTTATATACCTGTTCTGATAAATGCTAATGATAGATCCTTTATCAATGGATCTTTCATTAGCATTTATCAGAATGCTAACAGTTGGCATACAGCTGCTTTCCTAGGGATTCAGGACAAATTATGGGGGGGGGCTTTTGTTTGCTATATTTTATATACCTGTTCTGATAAATGCTAATGAAAGATCCTTTATCAATGGATCTTTCATTAGCATTTATCAGAATGCTAACAGTTGGCATACAGCTGCTTTCCTAGGGATTCAGGACAAATTATGGGGGGGGGATTAATAAAGTCACTTTCACCAGACTTCTTGTGTAATTTGCACCAAAAATCAAAAAATCAAAAATGAATTCCCCCAATTATATTAGGCATAAACTATACCACAAAATATAAAAGATTATTTGGGAATTTCTGTATATTCTGTAAAATTAAAACTTTCAGCATGTATGGGTGGAACACTTTTTTTGTTTGTCTGCCTTTTTTGGCCTTTGTATTGTTCTGTAACATCCACTTTTTTGGCCTTTGTATTGTTCTGTAACATCCATTATTTAATAGCTACTATTACCCATTCATTTGCACTTTGCTAGACTGTTTGAGACTGTTCTAAAATATTGTTAATGAAGTATAGGAACAGGTAAAATCAAATGCCAAAAGACCAAATAAAACAACATCACACTCCACTCCACTCACACAGCACACACTCCACTACACTCACACAGCACACACTCCACTACACTCACACAGCACACACTCCACTCCACTACACTCACACAGCACACACTCCACTACACTACACTCACACAGCACACACTCCACTACACTCACACCAGCATAGACAGACACACATCGAGTGCCTTACTAAGTGCAGCAGCCGCGGAAACGTGCCAAGTGTCGGCGAGGATGGAGTGACGTCGGAGCACAGGAGCAGGCCGGAGGCATCAGGCAGCGGGCACCGGGACCCCGCCCGCAGCGGGCACCGGGACCCCGCAGGCAGCGGGCACCGGGACCCCGGAGGCATCAGGACCCCGCGACTCTGCAGGCAGCAGGGCGGAGACAAGCAGGCATCGGGACCCCGTGACTCTGCAGGCAGCAGGGTGGGCCAAGCGCGAACTAGCAGGCAGCGGGACGCCGGGGTCGAGCGGTCAACAGAGTGCTGGGACCCGGCAGGGGTAGGTATCATTGATGAGACTGGGGAGATGGTACGCGTGCCAGCAGAGAGGGCTCTGCGTGCCATCACTGTCCTATGCTATGGTGATTTTAAAAATAACTAACTTACATTACCTGGGAGGGCTAGCTGCTGCCTGTGTCATTCTCCTCTCTTCCACACTCATCCAGAGGGATGGGGAAGAGGAGATGAAGAATGATGAGGAGGTATGCACTCGTTGCAGCTGCCCCTCCCAAGGGACTCACCACATGCTGCTGGCAGGGAGCCAGGTAATGTGAATTAAACTTATATAAATTACTAAAATGATGAAGGCATTGTTAATCAGTACAGCATATGCTAGTGAAACCTGCCAGCTAATTTAAAGGAAATCAAAATCAACCATGATAAACCAGGGACACTTACTCATAGAAGCAGAGGAACAGGTAAAATCAAATGCCAAAAGACCAAATAAAACAACATCATTTTCTATTTTATCTTTACAGGCAGTCCCCGGGTTACATACAAGATAGGGTCTGTAGGTTTGTTCTTAAGTTGAATTTGTATGTAAGTTGAACTGTATACTTTATAATTGTAACCACAGCCAAAGTTTTTTTTGGCCTCTGTGACAATTGGATTTAAAAAATGTTGGATTGTCATAAGAACCAGGATTAACAATAAAGTGTCATTGTAGACGCCTGTGATAACTGTTATAGCTGTTTATTGTAGTCTAAGGCTAAAGTACAATAAATTACCAATATCCAGAGGTCCGTTTGTAACTATGTAAGTCAGGTGTTCTTAAGTAGGGGACCGCCTGTATTTGTGTTATATTTTCTTACCATGGTCACACAGGTGCAGGGCTCCTTAGTATCATAGAGAGTAATCAGAGCCGTGTGATATATAACGAGCCGTACACCCTTGTGACCATGGTCAGATTTCTGTCCACTGGAAGTAAAAATTTAAGCTTTCTATAGAAGGACAGCAAGCAGAGATCTAGAAAACCGTGAGGAATTGATACACAAAGTATATTGGAAAATTGTATAACTTTTCTTTACACAAACCATATCAATTATTTGCTGAAAGTGGACAATCCCTTTACACTACTATTAAGTAAAAAGGGCAAAGCAATTTTTTTTAAAACTAAAAAGTCACAAAAAAGCCAAAAGCCAATTTTTGAATCCAAAAAGTGAAAAAAATCCTACGACAAATGTACCTCCGTGTGTCTAGAAATGTGTAAAGTCTAAATTAGAGCTACTTCTTGTGAACTTTATACCTCTCCTCTTGGTCATTGAGTTTTATTACAGATATTTTCCAGAGGTTAGAACAAAGTGGTCATTAAATTCAAGGCAGTAAGTAATAATAATGATAAATGGTGTTTAATAAACAATAGTTAATGGGTGATTGGGCATGTTAGATGTAATCCAGGTCCCCCATGGCACAAAGAGAACATGCAGAAGTCCCATGGTACCTTCTAGATAGAAAATTGACTCTGGTTAATTATTTAGCACAGACAACTTAAGTACTTTCATCCCATCAATTACGTTAAGCTATGTAAAATATTAAATACAAGCAGCTACTATAAGTAAGGGTGCCTGAACATGTTGTGGATGAACCACAGCTACCACTAATGGTTAAGCATTAGTTGTCTTGCTGCACTTGTACTGGCAGCTTGAATCTGTGTCATTTACAGGTACAGTATAACAAAAAGCAGATCGTGTCCTACCTTTACAACATGGAATCACCTATTGCATATATGTAGGTGTCCACAGATGTTGAAGAATCTGCTTAAAGTGAACCTACCATCAGGGATGTTATTGTTAGTTAGTGACAGGCTCCAATATCCTTTGCTATGGTGATTTTAAAAATAACTAACTTACATTACCTGGGAGGGCTAGCTGCTGCCTGTGTCATTCTCCTCTCCTCCACACTCATCCAGAGGGATGGGAAAGAGGAGATGAAGAATGATGAGGAGGTATGCACTCGTTGCAGCTGCCCCTCCCAAGGGACTCACCACATGCTGCTGGCAGGGAGCCAGGTAATGTGAATTAAACTTATATAAATTACTAAAATTATTAGAATGCCGACAAAGGCATTGTTAATCAGTACAGCTTATGCTATTGAAACCTGCCAGCTAATTTAAAGGAAATCTACTATCAAAATCAACCATGATAAACCAGGGACACTTACTCATAGAAGCAGGTACCATGACTGTGGTAATCTTCTTATATTTGTTATCTATGGCCTCCTTCATCTAGAATCAACTTTTAAATGTATGCTAGTGAGCCTGAGGGGATCTTGTGGAGTTACCAGAGCACCTTGGTGCTTTAGTTTCACAGACTGTTACACTTTCTCCCTCTCACCCTCTGCTCCCCCTCAGCATTTCACCCCTCCCACTATTCTGTCATATCCTCCTTCTGTAATATAACTGCAGCAGAGGAAGTTTCAGCCCCCTTACAGACTGTAACAGGAGGGGCTCTGGTAACACTGGCAGGAGCACTTCTCGCTTATTAGCCGAATTTTCAAAGTTGATTCTAGAAGGATGGAGGGCATGGATAACAAATATAAGAAAATTACCACAGTCACTTGGATCTATGAGTAAGTGCTTGATTTGGATGGTAGATTTCTTTTAATAATACTACAGAAACACCCCTATCTAGAAATGTTTTGCCATGAATGTGAATTTAGTGCCAAAGGCCACACATATGAAAAGAATGGAAAAAAATGATTCTACCAGGTTTGTATTACCTGTTAGGAGTGTGCCCCTCCTAAGACTAAGACCCTCACGGACATAAACCTATAATTGGAAGTGTGCTAGCTGTTCATTCCGTGTGTAGCACAGGTCCCATTTACACATGGCTGTGCTTTCCAGGGTCCTGTGTATGAGCTGACTCAGTCTTTTCATGGACATATGAGCGGACATCACACAGGCTATAATTGGTGAACAGATTACACTGACAGATAACAAAACTTGGGATTATTCAATGTAGAAAAAAAGACGACTGAGGGGAGACCTCATTACAATGTACAAATACCTGAATGGACAGTACAAGGATCTCTCCAGAGATCTTTTTATACCTGGGCCTGTGACCAGGACAAAGGGGGAACCTCTACGCCTAGAGGAGAGGCGATTTTACCATCACCATAGACAAAGGTTCTTTACTGTAAGAGCAGTGAGACTATGGAACTCTCTGCCGCAGGAGGTTGTTATGGCGGACTCTATGTACATGTTCAAGAGAGGCCTGGATGCCTTTCTGGAGAGAAAAAATATCACGGGTTATGGGGATAAAACATTTATTTAATTCTTAAAGGTTGGACAATACAATACATTGCAAGGACAAATTCCTCGACTGGTACTATCAACGCACTAATTTGCACATAAATTCATAGATGTAATAGCAGAAGAAGAACATAGCTTAAGAAAAAATGTCCAAACATTGTTATATTATAGAACAAACAATTATTTATATATTTGCTAAAATAAACATGTAAGATTGTATGGCACTGATTTTTTCTCATGGATTTGAAATTGTGGGGGGGCTAGCCACATATGGAATATGACTATGGAATGGAACCAAAATACATGTGAATCCGCAGGACATGATGATGTATATCTCTGGGTATGCCTCAGATTTCTAACACAGATTGTTGGCAAACCAATGTCAGACTTGTAAGGCTCCATTATTTGCATGTATTTCTATACTTATATTTGTTTCAGTATCCAAACCTGACAATGTCTCAAAGAAATTACATTGTTTCCAGTCTTATAATGAAAAAAGTAGCTATAAATATGCTTAATATCATGCTAAGACTGCAAAAGATATGCAAATTGAACTTGTAGAACTATGATTTATCGTAGATGTTAGAAGTCTAAGAAGCCCAGTGTGATTGAAGTATATCATGAGTGCATGGGACGGAGTAGGTGAGAGCAGTCAGGAGCATCTACATAAGCAGGATAATACAGATAACAGCATAGAATATAGGAGACACTAAGCTTCTGATACTGAGCTTTAGCCAGACAACAGGGGGAGGCTCAATAATCCATTTCAGCAAAGCTGCTTTCAGGATAGAGATTCCTAAGAAGACATAAAATGCTGTATTATATCCATACAGCTCATTTGATTAGTTATTTATCTGTCCAAATGATAAATATTGTTCATTACTGTAATTGCTACCTTTACAAGAACATTCCAGCCTGAGAAAATACATAATTTTGAGGTGCTTTGTCTTGTTAGTTAAAGTAATTATTTCTAACCACACTATTGTATTCATTATTTTACAGACTTCTTAACATCCAGATCAGTACAAGTCGGACCTACGTTCTATCATGAGCCACTGTCTTGATAAAAGTCACGTGCACCTCAATTAATACCCAAAACTGAATGTTGGGAGAAACGGAAGTGAACTGTATTAGAGCATTCTGCACACTATCAGTAAAAAATTCCTTAAAACATGAGTGGTTTTCTTTCTTATCTTGATCCAAGACGGATTCCTTGGGGGGCAACATGGCATGCAATCAACGCAAGAGTCTTACGCACCAAACCAGTAGAGTCCATGCTGGAAGGAACTGCAGGAACCTCATCTCATGGGACCAAACTGGCTCGAGTACTGACTACAGTGGACCTGGTTTCACTTGGCGTGGGCAGTTGTGTTGGCACTGGGATGTATGTTGTCTCCGGACTGGTTGCTAAGGAAATGGCAGGACCAGGAGTCATTGTGTCGTTCATAATTGCAGCAGTGGCCTCAATATTATCTGGTGAGTTGTGCGTCTTATTTTATGATTTGGCAGATCAAATTTTTGATGCTAAAAATATTTTGCTTAGTGTAGCAAGAGGACAATGGATGAAATTGACTTAACTTTAGGCCATTGTAGAATCGTTAACTTTTATAATCACAGCTTCCTTTTTATACTCAGAGGTATTCACCAAGAAATTTGGTGGAGGCAACCAAAATCACCCCAAAGGTATCTCCTGGGCCAGACTCTGGATGTCAGCATTGACATACGGGACTCAAGACATGGGATTCTGATGTAGAAATTTTTTAAAGAAACCTGCTGCATGTGAATTCCCCCATAAACATGATACTTCCACCTTTATCTGGAACCTCACTTCATATAATTTAATATTTAAATATCTATTATCTAAAAAATGTTTTACCAAATTCTGACAACATAACTTTATTATACGTTGGTGACCTGAACTGATTATGGTTCTTTTGATGATGTTTTCACTTATGACATTTTGAGAAGTTCATGACACTTGAATGACTTTTTAGTAACATTTTTGTAAGTGGCAATCCAGAGATTTGGATAAGTAATTGTGTTACAGCACTTACTGCATGGTATAATTATTTAACATTTTTTAATAGATAATGCCAGTGGTGTAACTACAGTTCTTTGGGCCCAAGGGCAAGATTCCTAATAAGGCCCCCTCTCTTCATTGAATCCTATTAACCCTTCCCCCCACTTTAGTGTTTTATAGTGCTATATTTTATAGAATACTATATAAGTTATTCTTTTTTTTTGGCCTGTCTGTCATTGGCGAGTGAGGATCTGCTCTATCTTTTGTGGCTTGGACATTTGGCTTATGATACAGTAGAATCCACAGCTGTGGGCATTTGTATGCATTAGGTTGTGTCCTAATTTAAGTGCTCCCCTTTTAGGGTTACTCCCCCCTTCATTGTTTCATCCATCTAATCTAATATTTAATCCCCCCTTAAGTGCCCTCTTTTTTGCCCCAAGTGCTTAAAAATCATAGAATCATAGTATCATAGTCATTTCCATAACACTTTATTCTAAAGAAAGGCATCCAGGCCTCTCTTGAACATATACAAAGTAATCTCCTCTTATCCTTTTTTTTCTAAGCTGAATCACCCCAAGTTTAGTAATCTTTGTATTCTAGTCCCCCCATGTTCCTATAATTATAATCTTTGTTGCTCTTCCCTGCACCCGCTCCAGTTTTACTATGTCCTTTTTAGACCTATTCTCTGCAATTTCAGGACTTTGACTTGAAAATCTACCATTTGATTTTATGCATTATGAAACAAACATACCTTGAGACTGCTGTAGCTACACTGTGCTGAGTGGTTTTGCCGATAAAACAATTATAAAATTATGATAATGAAGCTGTCTCGCTTCTGTGGCTGGCTCAGTGCTTCTTCTAGCACATTAGTCATTCACTGCTCACAGGATGATGTAATCCCTGGGTCGCGCCAGAAGGCAGAATTATCAATTGCTGCACTTTCCCCCAGCTGCTGTGTATGAGTGATCCAGCTCAGGTTGATTAATCATGTCTTGACTAAGCTCCATGTGTAATCTTTAACTCCAAGGAACTTAGGGGCTTTGGGAATTCCATGCTTGTTAAAATATAACAGGGCTGCTCAGATAGCTTTTTTAGTCCTATTTCATGCGGGTCCTTTGGCTCCCATGTGAGTTGGCATTGAACATATGGCTTTCCCAGCATTTCCTCTATGTTTGATTTTGTGGCTACCTGCTAATGAGCACCCGACAATATTGTCTCCAGTCCTATCACCCTCTGGGATAGGATATGTAAGTGGCATTCTTTGATCTTGGCCCATTGCCTTTTGGTTCCTTTATTTGACAATCCCAGGTTCCCCCCGGGTATGGAAAAGAGGGCTTTCTTGTGGTGTATTAACAAAGGGTCCTTCTGAATTGGGGACATTTTGCATCAGTCCTGCCTGAAATTGTGAGACTACTTCAAAATAATTCATTATGCACCAACGGGTGAGTTGTATCGCGCCCAGTATCCCACTTCCCGTTGCATAATCTCTGCCTTATACTCGACTCAGATTCCACAAGCCCCAACCTTCTCTTACCTTGGTAAAACATTTGGTCAAACAGTATGGTCTAGGGTTTTTGCTCATTTTGCCAAGGTCTCTATTAATGTTTCCTTGGTAGAGGCGGGATATAAAACTCTTCTAGGCTGGTATCTGGTACTCCAGCATATACATAAAATGTACCCACATAATTCCTCTAATTGTTTTATAGGGTGTCCTGTGGATGGATAATTTATTCATATCTGTTCTCAGGTTAAGAGAATTTGGATTAGGGTCCATCAATTTATCCTTTCCCTGACCACACAAAAATGTGTGCAAGACACCAGAACAAGCTTTGGTATATATTTTCTCTTTCCAGGCCCCCAAATATGTTAAAAGGCTTATTATGTAATTTCTTTTGGCTGCTAAAATTTCGGTAGCTTGGCACTGGATATCATCATCACATTAGTTTTGATTCCTTTAAAGCTAAATTGTCTTTGATAATGGTTAATGAGAACTCAACAGTTCTAAATGATAAGATGATCCTATACCATGCCACCTGGCAGGGGCAGACTGGGAATTTAAAGTGGCCCTGGAAAAAAACTGTAAAAGTGGCATCATTCTGTGGGTAGGGTCATAACAAGTAGCCATAGGCCTGTGATGTGGGTGGAGTTACTAAATACCACACAAACCTTCCAGATAGACAGGGGTATGATATAAGCTTCAATGTAATATCTAATATACCCCTGGTACAGAGATACAGAATGGGTGGAATAAGTTTAGGTTCATTCCCATCTCCAAGACAGATACAGCAAATGTTCCAATCATGTCCTGGAATGAGTCTGTCCCCCCTCAGGACATCTTATCTGGCTCAGAAGACATTGCACCCTCATGTCAGACATGACCAAGACCAGGGATGAGGATGGAATCTGGACTGGGGGGTGGAGGGTCCTGGTTAAATCACATCAGAACCAGAATATCACCCATCACCACCCCAATTCTTTCTTTATCGGCAGAGAGAAGGGTGTATGTTGCTGGCAACCCCAGGTATAAGTGGTACTGCCCCAGACCACCCAGAGACACACAGGTAGTGGAGCAGCCTATAGTGCAGCCAGTGCCCGTCACTTCCCTAGCCCCACCATCTCCCACCATCGGGGTAAATCATAGCATGAGAAAGAGAAAGAAAGATAAGAGCACCCGCAAACCTGAGAGTGCATGGACCACTGTCCAAAAACCCACCAAAATAAGAGCAGATAGTTGGAATGTTGTTCCTGTGACTAACAGGTACACTGTACTGTCAGAGTCACATGGAGAGGAGGAGATGAAGAGAGAGAACCAAAGCATTTGATGGAGGAATATGATGAGGACTCAGGGAGAGATCCTCCCACAAAATAAGAGACCCCTTCATCCCGAGTCTGTATGGGATATGGAAACTGGTAGTGAGCAAGACAACTCTTACTTATGATGATGGGATGGTCTTTCTTCTTCTTTTCCTGATGGCAGACTTCCATCTTACTGTGGTCACCAGTAATGTGAATAGCATTGGAGCTAGAAGGGCCAGACATATTGGGGCACATTTACTTACCTCGCCCATTCACGATCCAGCGGCGCGTTCTCTGCTCTGGATTCGGGTCCGGCCGGGATTTATGAAGGTAGTTCCTCCGCCGTCCACCAGGTGGCGCTGCTGCGCTGAAAATCATCTCAACGCGCCGGAATGCACCACCTCGGACCAGGTGAAGGTAAGCGCTCCCCAAGCGACACTTTTTCGGTTTTTAAATGCGCCGGTTTTTCCGAATACGTCGGGTTTTCGTTCGGCCACGCCCCCCGATTTCCGTTGCGCGCATGCCGGCGCCGATGCGGCACAATCTGATCCCGGGGCAATTCAGGTACAATCGGCGCAAATCGGAAATATTCGGGTAACACGTTGGGAAAACGCGAATCGGGCCCTTAGTAAATGACCCCCATTGTGTATGAACATCTGAAATGCCGGAGTCTCTATCTTATTTAACACTCATAAAGTCACTATCCATAGACTCACAGAGGTATCAATGGGACGATGCCTGCTGCTAGAGATCACCATCAGAGGTAGAATATTCTGGCTTATTAACATCTATGGCCCACAGACAGTCACTGAAAGGATGCAGCTTTTTAATGAAGTGAAGGTGTTACGTCCGTGCCTAAACTTCGCACTTTGCGGACTAGATGGCATTTATTTGTGTGTAAACTGTGGCTTAATGCTTGTGTTTGGATTAACTGAGCCACACCCTGCTCCTTGCATTTTGTCCTGCCCAGCAAGGGTTACTAACCTGATGGACAGTTCCCCCTGTGTTCTGCTGGAGGCGTGTCCGGGAAAGGCCTTATATACCTGCCTACTCCCATCATACCTTGCTGGTTATTCTTTTAGTTTTTTCTGTGTATATCCCGCCTGTACCTGTATCTTCACCTGAACTGTTTATACCTGCCTGAAGACCTGTATATACGTTGTTGTTCCTGTCCCAGACCTGTGTTAGTATTCTGTGCACCAGTGTGAACACTGGTCTATTCATGTATTCCGGTTACCTGTCCCCTCCACCTTCCAGCAGCTGCCAGACGAAGTAGATTTTCCTATCATCTTGTAGAGTCAATCTGTGGTTAATCTGCTTTAGGCAGGGCCTTAGCCCGCAGGGAGGTCGCAGGGTGAGTTTGCCACCACTTACCTAGTCTGACAGCTAGCGCCAAGCCTGTTTGTGGTTGCGCGGTTTGCTGGACAGGCACTGACAGAAGACTTATCTGTTCATAAATATTGCTGTCTTCATGGCTGGGGACTTTAGTGCCACCAATACCCCCTGGGACAGGAACAGTAGTTCCCTTACCAGGGACTGTTAGGTCCTCAGTAATATTATACAGCAGTCTGGTCTGTCTGATGTTTTTGTTCAGGGTGCGGTCACACGTCACGTTTAAAAACGCATTGTAACAGCTGAAGAATGATTTGCCTAATTAAACAGCTGTTAACGCTTGTGTTTACAAAACGCAACTGTTAACATCATGTTAACGCATGCATTTGTTAATGCAATGTTTACAGCTGTATAATTAGGCAAATCATCTCTTCAGCTGTTACAATGCGTTTTTAAATGTATGTGTTAAACGCGACCTGTGACCGCACCCTCATGGTGGCAGAAGTCCTAAGTTCACTTACACCTGTGCATGACGCAGCTGTAGGATAGATCTTGCTCTGGTGAGTCCTACTGAAGCCATCAGTGAGACAACAGAAAGAAATGTCCCATATTCAGATCATTTGGCCTTATACTTTTGTTTGGGTGCCAAACTGAATTCTAGTCTACTAGATCATAACGCTGTCCCGGAATACGTTTACTCTTTCTTCCAAAATCGACTTGACAGAGTGGATTTTTATAACAACATGGCTGACTGGTGGGGGCTGTCAAGGAGAACATCCACTCTCTCTTACAAAAACTGTCAATTAAGAAAGGGATAAGTAAATAGAGCCAGTAGAATTGGAGTCACTCTATTCAGCGGGTGGGCATGACCAACATAGGATTGAGCGGCTCAAATCTGAGATAGTACAGTATCAGTACAGTAAGTACACCTCCCTGGTAGTTGAAAGGGACTATGGGACCCTAGGGACACCTGATCCATTTGAGAATTGCCTTGAGCATGTGGAGAAAAAACTGTTTTTTTTCTCACTGATTCCCAAGGTGTTTTACAAGAGTCCGGGAGGGTGTCCTGGGAGTGGTGAAATCTCACTATACTGACTTGTTTCAGAAAAAAGGTATGAATAAGGAAAATGTGACCCAATTCTTGAAGGCAACTCCAGGTCCTGATACTAGAGGAGATAAAAGAGGCAATTGATAAGTTAAATCTGAGGAGGGCACCAGTTCCAGATGGTATAACAGCAGAATTTTACAAGAAGTTCAGAGACCTCTTAGCTTCAATCCTTGTGAATGTTTACGGAAATTGGCTAGAAAAAAACCTGATGCCTCCATCCATGAGGGTCTCGTCGCAAATTTTGCTGTTCAAAGGTAAACAGCCTAGTGACATCAAGAACTGGTATTCTGGGAGAATTTGTGAATTGGCTCAGGACTTTGCATAGGGAGGCTGAGAGCTTTCCTCTGATTAATGGTTGCCAGGGAGGAACTTTCAGGGTGGAGGCAGGGGTGCAACAAGATTGTCCTTTGAGTCCACTGCTGTATGTGTTTGCTATGGACCCATTCCTGAGATCACTGCAGCGGGGTGATTTTTCAGTGGGTGCTGGTCCCCCACTGCTTGCCCCTGGATGTTGTTGCCTACACGGATGATGTAACTATGATTTCTGAGCCTTGTGAGGTGGGGATGTTGTCTGCAGCCATCAGAAGTTACTCTGAGGGCTCTGGTTCTCTGGTTAACCTTGAGAAGAGTCAAGCTTTCTGGACGTTGGATACTGCTCCTGACTTTGATCTGCCACAGTTTGCAAAGGCCTCCACCTATTTTAAGATCCTTGGGGTTAAATTCAGAATGAAAGATAATTCCATACTAAATTGGGTTGAGAAGTTGAAACCTGGAAATGTAAAGGTTCCGCAATGGAAGTACTGGAGACTGACCTATAGGGCTGACCTATAGAGAAAGGGTTACTCTGCCTTGTCCCAGTCTTCCTCTATGTCTCTGTTGTCTTTCCTTTGTCAGAATCTTTCTCCACTAGGCTCTTTAGCTTCTTCTTCCAACTTTTATGGGGCAACAGGTTGAACACAGTAAAAAGAGGGATCACCTACCTGCAGAAGAGAGTGAGACTGGGCTGGATATGTTAAATCCAAGTGTTTTCTTTGATGTGTTTCTGAAAGTTAATTTTGGTTGCCTAGGCTCAAATAATGGAGTGTGGATAAGTAGTGTCAGGGACTGGATACTGCCTTTTGCAGAATCCTGGATGCGAGGCAGCAGTCTCAAGGGGGGTTGATGGACTGCTGGCTACCTTCCCCAGTATCTGTAGTATGGAATAAGGTGTCTGAAGAAATGGGGTATAAACAAGTCTTTTATTGAGAGTAAGACCAGGAAAGATGTGTACTCCCGAATGTCTAAGCCCTATTGTCTACAGCTGACACTTCCAGACTGTCCAACCAGCACCGTAAAAGAGAGTCAGAGATTTCTGAATGGTAGGAGGCTGCCCCCTAAGTTTTGTGACATTGCCTGGCTGTCATTGCAGGGGAAGCTCTTTGTTAGGGGGAACCTAAAGTTCCTGAGTGTGACTGACCACAAGTGTCCCCTTGGGTGTCAGACAGAGGAGGCTATGCTCCATTATATCTCTGAGTGCTGGGCTGGAACGGATTATATGGTGTGACATATCTGCCAAGCTTACAGTCCCTATAATACCTGGTATAACATCTAATGTAAGCAGCATCAGTTGGGAGATCATGTATACAGTAATCTAGGTCATCAAGTATTATCAATCACAAACCAGGACTAGGGTGTCCATACATAGTTAGACCTTCCATCATAATAAGGCCATAAGCCTCATCATGTCAGAGCTCAGGTGGATCAGCTCAATAGAAGTCAATAAAAAGGAGGAGAATGTACAACTATGGAGGAACATTCCTCTAGACCAGTGATGGCAAACCTTTAAGAGGCCGAGTGCCCAAACTACAACAAAGACCCGCTTATTTATCGCAAAGTGCCAACACAGAAATTTAATTTGTGATTTATATTCCCTGCTCTGTAAAAGTTTTCATTGATACCGGCTCCCTGAGGACACCTATAAAGCAGAAAATAGTCCCAGGTAGCGCTGTCACTTTAAAATAGTTCTGGGCACAACGAGTCCTGGGCTGTCTGGGACTGCAGGAAGATACCTGGAGTCATCTCTGGTGATGACCTGAGTGCCCACAGAAAGGGCTCAGAGTGCCACCTCTGGCACCAGTGCCATAGGTTAGCCATCACTGCTCTAGACTGATAAACCATTGAACAATGTGATTGTATTTGTTTTCTTATGTTTTTCCCACTTTTTTAAGCCAAAAAGGATTGTTAAGTTACAGTTAATCTAAATTTTATTTTCCTATACACATATATGATTCCTACTAAATGACTTCTGATTTTGATTTATTTGATGGAAAAGTATTTCTGTATTTTTGTTTGTTTTATACTAATAAAAATTGCCCCCAAACATGCAAGACTATAACTACTATAATACCGCCACCTATGTACAAGGGCCAGAAGATAGGTGTTCTCCTTATGGAGAGATTGCCAATTAAGTGGAGGAGACCTAAAACCATAGATGCCTTACTAGCGAATTCAGGGAAGTATGACATGCCTTTCAAGGTAGCAAAAGGAGGTATTGTTTTCCATTTAACACCTTGGAAAATGTATTTGCATACTTCCCAGAATTCCTTAGTGGGGCATCTATGGCTTTATGTCTCCACGTACAGCACATGTGCCCAGCACATAAAAATAATAATCTATGTACTCACCTTTACGACGTTCCCGGCAGCTCCGCTACTCGACGTTTGCGGACATCATAGTCTGTGCGACACCGGCACACACGGGGGTATTGCTGCCCGTCGGACAGTATCAGTGGAGCTGTGGGGGAGCGTCATAAAGGTGAGTATCTTTTTCACCATCCCCACCATTCATAGACCGCCTCTGGACTGGCCCCTACTAGTCAGCCCACCGGGATTTCCCCCGGTGGGTCTTATGGCCAGTTTTCCCCTGACACCTACGATTCCTGGATTCATTACTCCAACAGGTCTTGATTGGATAGCACCTACTATGGCGGCCTCCACTGTGTTTGATGTTTCCTGTGTTTGAATTCATCCATAGCAAGTATGTTTGTTTCTCTATTATTTTTGTCATACTGGAGAGATATAATTATGATCTAGGATAAGCCCTATGTCTAGAGATTACGGATTTGTAATTTTTTTTATACATGTCATATTATACAAGCTGTCATACTGTACAACCACTCTTGTATGGTATTTTATTGGCTAATAAAAACCTTTTGCAGTTAAAATATACCATATATATATATATATATATATATATATATATATAGGCTGTATATAGCTTCCCTTATTTTAATGATATACAGCCCTTCGCTCCCGCGGTCCCGACTCTCCCTCCTTCCCATCGTCGCTCCCGGCCTGAAACCATCCACCGCTGCCGCAGGACAAGGCAGAACTTACCAAGACCATAAAAGAAAGGTAATGGCATTTTATCTTTATATATATATATATATATATATATATATATATATACACACATATGTGTGTGTGTATATATGTGTATATTTGTGTGGATATGTGTATATTTGTGTGTGTATATGTGAATATGCTTGTGTGTATATATGTATATATGCTTGTGTGTGTATATGCGTGTGAGTGTGTATATATGTATATGCGTGTGTGTATATATGAATATGTGTGTATATTTGCTATATGTATGTGCAGTGTGTGTATATGCTGTATTGACTGTATATGTGTATATATGCTGTATGTATATGCTGTGTTTGTAATGCGCTGCTGGTAAACTCTGGATAACATGGTCAGTGTTGAATTCCACCTCGTGGGCACGTCGCACAACAGTCGGTGAGCGGGCAGTTGGAGGCGGCGCTGCGCTGCCCTGAGAGTGGCAGCATCTGTGCTGGACTTCCTGAAATGCGCACAGATGCGGCGCACCTTCGTGAGCAAATCTGACAGATTGGGGTATGTCTTGAGGAAACGCTGAACTATCAGATTTAACACATGGGCCAGGCATGGCACATGTGTCAGTCTGCCGAGTTGCAGAGCCGCCACCAGGTTACGGCCGTTGTCACACACAACCATGCCTGGCTTCAGGTTCAGCGGTGCCAGCCACAGATCAGTCTGCGCCGTGATGCCCTGTAATAGCTCTTGGGCGGTGTGCCTTTTATCGCCTAGGCTCAGCAGTTTGAGCACCGCCTGCTGTCGCTTAGCGACGGCACTGCTGCTGTGCCTAGAGCTACCGACTGATGGCGCCATGCCCACGGATGGTAGTTCGGAGGAGGAGGTGGAGGAGGGGTGGGAGGAGGAGGAGGCATAGTAGGCCTTTGAGACCTGGACCGAGGTAGGCCCCGCAATCCTCGGCGTCGGCAGTATATGGGGCAGACTGGGGGGGAGGAGGCTGAGGTGCAGGAGCTGGAGGAGTGCCGATTTCGGTGACATGGGTGGACTGCGTGGAAGACTGACTGGTGGACAAATTGCTCGAGGCATTGTCGGCAATCCACGACATCACCTGTTCGCACTGTTCTGGCCTCAACAGTGCTCTACCACGAGTCCCAGTAACTTCAGACATGAACCTAGGGAGTGTAGCTCTGCGGCGTTCCCCTGCTCCCTCATAAGCAGGTGGTGTCTCACCCCGCCCAGGACCACGGCCTCTGACCCCTGCAGTAGTTGGACGCCCACGTCCCCGCCCTCGTCCTCTACCCCTAGCCCTCGGGTTAAACATTTTGAAAATGAGAGTTATAACTTTAATTTTTTTTTAACTTTTTTTTGTGTTTTTTGTTTTTTTTTGTGTTTTTTAGTTTTTAAAACCAAACGATGCTATCCTATTGCTATGGCTATTTTCTAGCCAAGTATGAAAGCACACTGCTATGCCAGATGAGATGACGCTGAGTTATTAAAAAAATAAACGTAAAATAAAAAAGGAAATGGCAGACTGTGCCTAATTGAAATCCAACCCCTAATAAATTTTCCCACTTCGGTCTTTGCGATGGATATGTGCGTCACTAAGCGCAAAACACAGAGGTCGCAAGTCTCACTACAAATTGCTCACAATTTGCTAGTAGATGCACTGCAGCAAGGTATTTGTGTGGATATGTGTATATTTGTGTGTGTATATGTGAATATGCTTGTGTGTATATATGTATATATGCTTGTGTGTGTATATGCGTGTGAGTGTGTATATATGTATATGCGTGTGTGTATATATGAATATGTGTGTATATTTGCTATATGTATGTGCAATGTGTGTATATGCTGTATCGACTGTATATGTGTATATATGCTGTATGTATATGCTGTGTTTGTAATATTTATAGAACTTATATTTTGTACTACATGGCAGCACGTTGTATGCATTTTATTCTACATGGGGGTACTCTGTATGCATTTTATTCTACATGGTGGCATGCTGTATGCATTTTATACTACTTGGTGGTTCGCTGCATCTATCTTATTCTACATGGCGGCAGGCTGTATGCATTTTATACTACATGGCGATACGCTGTATTGTATGCATTTTATACTACATGGCGATACGCTGTATGCATTTTATACTACATGGCGATACGCTGTATACATTTTATTCTACATGGCGGCAGGCTGTATGCATTTTATACTACATGGCGACACGCTGTATGCATTTTATACTACATGGCGATAAGCTGTATGCATTTTATACTACATGGCGATACGCTGTATGCATTTTATACTACATGGCGACAAGCTGTATGCATTTT